>VDFB02380535.1:0-77797 GCA_007258455.2 Sequoia sempervirens
ATTAAATAAATAAGATTTATTTAATTAAGTGATGAAAGGATTTAATGAATAATTAAATAAATAAAGAATTTATTTAATTATAGTTGACATATGATAAAAGGTAAATTAAATAAGAATTTATTTAATTTGACAAGAAGGCTAAGGTTAATTAGTAACATAATTAAATAAAAAGTGTTTATTTAATTAATCAGATAGAATAAAGAAAAGTGTGAATTAATTAAATAATTAAGATTATTTAATTAATAGAAGAAATGAAGACTATAGAGAATAATTAAATAATTGACATTATTTAATCATGACCATGAATTATGAAGAATATTGAAGTCGCAAGCTTAGACCAAATTTCGGTGTCTACACAAACTATAGCTCTTATGTATGTTTTAGTGCTTCCAACAAAAACTATAGCGCTTTGGAAGACTATTTTAGCACTTCAATCAAAAGCTTCCAACACATTCCAACTGTTCGCCTTCAACATCTATTTTAGCATGCCCACCGAATTCTATAGCACTTCTGATGAATCTTGTAGCACTTCCAACATTTTCTATAGCATAGTTGAGTATTTCTATAGCACTTTTGACCTCTGTCATATCGCTTATGTGTAAATTGTTATCTGGATCCAACGCGACCGCGGCCAGTAACTTCATTTCTTCAGTTGGACTAAAATGAATCAATCTAGAATAGTCACTTATTTAATTGGACTAAAATGAATCAATCTAGGATAGTCACTTGATTAAAAATTTATAAATCCTAGGATAGTCACCAAACATTTCAATTTGGGATTAAAAATGAACACCATCTCTTTTTGTGAAGCAATATCTTCACTGTGAAGCAACATCTTCACATAGATAGAAAATTGTCGTTTGGACTCTAAAAATTGAATAAGTGATTTATGTGCTTGTGTGGTGATAGGCATATGCTCTCCCCTTAACTAGGTGATCAAAATGCTAGACTCATCCTTCATTTTATGCATTTCTAGCTTTATTTTAAATCCTTTAGAAGCCTGTCATAGTGGGAAAAATTACTCACCCTACGGGAATGACCTAAGTGGGAATGCCTAAAGCCAAGGATTCCAACCCACTATAATCAAAAAGCGAGTTGTTGATGAAATTCCAACTCGGCAGTAGTGTGCAAGATAACCATCCACAAAGCCTTTGTTCTAAAGGTTGGAAGGTCTCCTGAGGGATATTATCATTTTTCGCATCGCACAGAAACCCTATCTACGAACCATAGTGTAGTATCCAACTTGTCAGTTTCTAAACATTTTAATACTCAAAAGTGCCAGGGAAGGGAAGAATCTACCCCCAAGACACTCACCATATAATTTCCAAGGATCACTTGCTCAGGGGATCGAGAAATCTAACCTTGAGTACATGCCTGGAAAAGACAAAAACACGGGCGCCCTCTAAGGGGTGACACGGTTATGTGAGTCGACGCAATTTTAAGTTGTGGGCTGATTGAGTATAACGATGACCTACTTGTCCTTAAGAGTGAGTCTGTCTGAAGTGTCTTTTTGTCAATAAACCTATGAAAATAAAGAAGGATCTATTTAATCCTTGAACATACACTCACTGTTTAGATTACAGAACTTAAAAACAACTGTTCTACATTTTATTGTTGTGTATTTCAAAATCATCAAATCCAGATAAAAGATCATCCTGAAAAATACAACTTGGAAAAAATCAAACTAAGAAATATATGATTAGGGATTGGAAAACCACAAAGTTTTCCAAGAAATCTCTTGCCAAGAGAATCAAAAAACTAAAGAAACCACTTAGTAATAGAAACCTTTTGAAAAGAAGACGTTTCTTGTATTAGAGTAGGAAGATTTTACTTCATCATAGAACTTTCATCCATAGGTTTCACGATTTCGCTAGGGGTTACACTGATGATTATGCTTTAGAACCCTTGTATTCACAAGCCTATTTTCAGATAAGAGCTCTTTCACAGGAACCTAACTGTAGTCAACCTATTCGTCAATCTTCCATCCCACAACCCGCCATAGAATACTCTGACAGACCAAATTAGTTCTTACAGTAGAAAAAACTTAGAAACATTAGGTTTGTCATCCAAAATTAGGGAGTTACCACCACACCTTATGGTCATTTGGTGACCTATAGCCCCCATTCAACAACTAGGCCTTGTAGCATCTATTATACAACCTAGCCTTACGCACATTGAAAATTCTCAAATCGACATCATCAGTAGTTTGAGAACATTCATTTTTGAGGAAAACAAAATACCCCATCAATTTCTCACAGCATCCATCATCTTGAACGAAGAAGAAGAAAAGGAAAACATAGCAGTAGGAAGACCCATGTTACTACCTCCTGCCTGGAAATAGGTAGTGAAAAACATTACGTTAAGGTGTTGAGACCACAATACAACATACCTTATGACCATTTGGCAACCCACAGCTCCTGTTCAACAACCAGGGCTAACCACGCCAATATTTTAGGTAGGTAACGTACACATTGAAGGTACTCAAACTGACATCATTAGCAATTTGAGAACATTCATTTTTGAGAAAAATGAAACACCCCATCAATTTCTCACAACATCCATAGTCTTAGATGAAGAAGAAGACAAAGAATATGTAGCAGTTGAGAGACCTGTATTACCACCCCCCACTTGGCAATAAACAAAACAACACTTTAGCACATTATTTTAGCACTTTCCATAGTTAAAATAGTGCTTCTTCCATCTATTTTAGTGCTTCTGCCACATATTATAGCACTTCTGTCAATAGTAAGCAAACTTTGTCAAAGTCAAAAAAATTAGTGTCATAGCGCTTCTACAGTCTGTTCTAGCGCTTCTGCGCTATATTTTAGCGCTTCTACGATCAAAACAACACTTCTACAATCTGTTTCAATGCTTTTGATCAAATTTATAGCACTTCTGTCAAACATTATAGTGTCAGAAGCAGTCTTTCAATGCATCAGCGGTTTTTTTTAGCACTTCTGCTCTGTTTGACAATGCTTTTACCAGACCTTTTAGCACTTATGCATTATGTTTCAACACGTCTATCCTCTGTATTAGTGCTTCAACAAAACTCAAAAAAAAATAGAGACCTTTCTTAAACATCTGTCAAATTTGTTACCATCAGTAACTCAGGTTTTTACCAGTCAAAAAAATTTCACAATTCAAATAGTAACCTAAAAACCTGAAATAAATTAGGTTTTTACAAGTCAAATTATTTTCAAACATAAACCCAGATCTTGCAAAATACAAAGTGTTAAATTATTACAACGAATCTAGATTATTGAGTCAAATATCCTCATCAGGATTCTAACATCCTACCACCACGAAACAAAACTTGGTAATCAAATTTTTCACTTAGCATCATCAATAGAATATATCATTCTATTTGGCTTCGTTAAAATGAAATTAACACTAATCACACACAAAAGATCCAAGTTAGTGAAAACAAACAAAAATTTGTATGTCAATATTGACAAGGTTGCAAAGACAAAAACTCAGAGAGAAGGAAATTGAAAATCCAAACATGACTGAAGAAAACCCCTTTTACCGATTCCAACAAAATGATACCAATGAAATAACACAAGATATACAACACGCCCAACAAGATCCAAATTTTCATAAATTTATGGAAAAGGTCTTAGAACAAGACATGGAGAAATATCTCTTGATGTTAGCAGAGTTAGGTGCCAAACTTCTGAAGGATTTCAACATTAATCGATTAAAGGAAACACCTAAAACAAATGAAATAGAACCACATCACACCTAGGACACAGATCAAGTGGTTGCTTTAACAACTCAAATGCAAAATCTACAACAACAAATTTAGAATATGCAAATGGGAACCACCAAGAGATATTTATTATAGGACATTTTTCCTTACCCTTTTCATCTGAGTGTGGATATGATACCTTTCCCTAGACACTGTGAATTTCCTAAATATGAAAAATACAATGGCAAATCAGACCCGATTGACCATGTAAGGGAATTCAGAAAAATGAGCCTCGAATTTGCACAAGAAGATACTTACCTCAAGAGGTTATTTCCTAGGAGTTTGTGAGCCCATTGTATGG
Source organism: Sequoia sempervirens (assembly GCA_007258455.2). Lineage (NCBI taxonomy): Eukaryota > Viridiplantae > Streptophyta > Pinopsida > Cupressales > Cupressaceae > Sequoia > Sequoia sempervirens. Next base: position 4,050 of record VDFB02380535.1, read on the forward strand.
AATGGTTTTCCAAGTTACAACTAGGGATTCAATCCTTCAAAGAACTGGTCAATAAATTCATCTCTTAATTCTCCTTCAACATACAACATGACATAACCATAAAAGATCTATATAACCTAAAAAAGAAAAAGGATGAGACATTCCTATCATTCTTACAACGTTGGAGAAAGTTATTCACTAGATATCCTCGATCTATACTTGAAGAGGAGAAGATTGAATTGTTTATCAACAACTTAAATGATCAGATGAGTTATAGACTCAAACTACAATGTCCCCTGACATTCGAAAAAGAAATTGAGAATGGGCTTAAAAATGAAGAATCCCTAGTAAAACGAGGAGTGATTAAACACTACAGTGATACACCAAACAACACAAATCACTATGGAAACAATGAGAAGCCTAAATTTTGGCAGAAAAATAGAAATACCGGAAGCAACGATGCTACAACTGACACACAAAATACAAAACCAGTATTTAATTTGATAGCAACAACTATCAAAACAAATCAAAATGAAAATCAGAACAATAATCAAAGCACTACTCAAAACAATAACACCAACAATGGGGAATCTCGACCATCATATCAAAGACAATCCAATCAAAAAATATTTACCCCATTAGGAAAAACTTTGGAATCAGCAATGAGAGAGCTCATTGTAAACAGACTAATTACTCTACCAGAAGCACGAAATTGGGAGCTGAAGGTAAAACCATCTTGGTGGAACAATGTTGATTATTACAACTTTCATAAGAATAATTAACATAAAACAAATGACTATATGCAATTAAAACATTTAATACAAGACTTGATCAAAGCAAAGAAGGTGTTTGTTGAAGGGCATCAAACAAACAATGATCATAGTGTGTTTACAAATCTATTACCCAACTATGAAAAAGGAGAGTCTTCTTCAAGTGGTAAAGGAAAAAGTATAAACTATGTTTATGACACCACCATTCTTTTCCTTTCTGAGGTTGAGAAAAATGACATTGATAATCAAACAGGTGACACAAACATCAATGACATTCAATCCTTGAACATGATACCCAACACCAACACATTTGGCAATCAAATCAATGTCCTAAAGATCAGGGAAACACAAGACCATCAACAAGTCAATGTAATGACAAGGGGGCAATCCAAAGTGATACTGAAAGGAATTTCCTCCAAAAACACTACTCCCCCATCGCATCAATACAGCATTGTGGACCAATTACAAAAGATACCCACACAAATATCTATTTTGGAACTCAAAATTTCACCATCACATAAAGAAGTTTTGGAACAGGCTCAAGTAGCTACAACAGTGCCCAATAATTTGGATGTTTGTCAATTCCAAGCCATAGTGGGACAACTTACCACACCTCATTGTCTGTCATTCTCTGAACAAGATGATGTGTCTCTAAATCACCCACACAATGTGGCCTTGCATATAGAGGTTATAATCCATAAACATTGTGTCAAGCGTGTCTTAATAGATGGTGGAGTTGGATTAAATATTTGTACTTTGAAACTAATTCATGCACTAGGCTATTCTGACAACACTATTGATGCTAGAAGAAAGATAACAATAAAGGAATATGATGAAGAGGAAAGGTCTTCAAAGGGGTTGATTGTACTTCCAATTCAAGTAGGACCGATTGTCAAAAACATTGTTTTTCAAGTGTTGGACAAGGATCTAACATATAACATACTCTTGGGTCGTCCATGGATCCATGAAATGCAAGCGGTACCCTCAACATACCATCAATGTTTGAAATTTCCAGTCAACGGATAGGAGGTCACAATATCAGATGACAACAATAATCCACAAACTTGCAACATGTTAAAAGCAAATCAAGACACTCCAGTACCCCATAACAGAGAAGTCAACACTTCCACTTCATCTAGTGGTGAAAGACAACCCAATTTCATATCTAAATGGGTTGAGAAGAAGGATCAAGTAAAGGAAACAACTATTGCGGACACGACTATATCAAACACTGAAGGTCCTATGAATGAGTGATCACAACAATTTTTAGACAAGGTTTAGTTGAAGGACAAAGGCTTAGGAGAATATTCTCTTTCCCAATCTTTGTGTCTATCACAATTGCTACCGTCACCAAAATCATATGGGCAGCCCATATCAAACACACCAAGTTCACCACAACCAATCACAGCTCTTAATGAAAGATTTGTTAAAGCAGGTACCCTCGAAGATGAGTCAGAAGACAAAGCCATTCTCAATTGGCTATACAAGGATGAAGAAGCCTCAACATCAGCAAGTATCAGCATCAAAACAGATCAATATGGAAAAGGAAAGGCTATCTTAGAGAAAATGGGCTATGAAGGCCAATGATCAATTGGCAAGAGAAAGCATGGTATTATAGAACCTATTCAACCTCTAACTCTATAGCATAAAGACAGAACAGGATTAGGCTACACAGGTGAAGCAAAAGAGAAAGAAACTCATAAAGTTGTAGAAAGGATTTTATAAATGCGAGATGGTTCCGACACAGATTCCAATGAGTATGAATGGGATCATTTATCTACTACATCCTACATTGACAAACAAATTGATGTCATTCAAACATATACACCCTCACGAGAGGAGGGACAAAGTTCAGGAAATAGACCATTTGTAATGGGATCAACAAATATCAATGACTCAAGTGAGGACGATCGAACATCGAGTGAGATAGACGACTTGGAGGTGAGTACTATCATATACCTCAACCTTCCTACCAACAAATTTGACCACCTAGCCATCAGAACACTTACAACAGCCGACCTTACTCAAACTGATGACTTATTACCCTTAAGGCATCCCAAACTTATTTACTCGGAACCCACCAAACCTATTCATTTACTGGTCTTTTCAAATGATGATGCCATCATAAACTATCTTTGCAGTAATGAACCTGATACGATTTCTATCCATAACACTTATAACAAAACTTCACAATGGGAGGGTGCCAAATCTTTCAGTTACAAAAATGAAAACAAGAAAAATAAATCTAATGGTGAAAACCTTTTTGAGTCAGCATTAGATTTTAAAAAAGAAAAAATAAAGAACATATCCAACAGTGAAAACCTTTCTGAGGCACTACAAGATGGAATATTTGACACCCTCCCAGAGCATTACCATGATAGATCATCAGTACTAGTAGAACCAACACAGTCTATAAATCTAGGAACAACTAAAAAGGCAAAGATCCTACACCTAGCAGCATCCATGACAGAACAAGAGAAGCCTGCATTCACAAAATTCTTTGAGGAGTGACACATCAATTTTGCATGGTCTTATTCTGGCATGCCAGGATTGGATCCAGATCTCCTAATGCATCATCTATCACTACCAAAAGGAATCAAACCAGTCAGAAAAAAATTGAGAAAGATGCATCCCCACATTGCCTTGATGGTAAAAGTTGAGCTGAAGAAATTGTTGGATGCAGGATTTATCAGGTCCATAGATTATGCATAATGGGTCTCAAATATTGTGCCAATATCAAAACCTAATAATAGCATCAGAATATGCATGGATTTTAGAGATTTAAACAAGGCGTGCCCAAAGGATGATTTTCCTTTACCCAGCATTGACATAATTGTTGATCTAACAACAGGACATTCCATGTTATCTTTAATGGATGGCTTCTCAGGATATAATCAAATAAAAATAGCACCTAAAGATCAAGAAAATACGGCATTCACTTGTCCTTGGGGTATATTTTGTTGGAATGTCATGCCCTTCAGGTTGAAAAATGCAGGTGCGACATATCAGTGGGCGATGACCACTATTTTCCATGACATGATGCATACTTTCATGGAATATTATGTGGATGAATCTTAGCAAAATCATACACAAGGGAAGGACATCTGGAGATTCTAGATAAAATCTTCACTAGACCAAAAAAGTTCAATGTCAGGTTGAACCCAAAGAAATGTGTGTTCGAGGTAACATCAGCAAAACTCCTTGGTTACATAGTATCAGAAAAAGGTATTGAAGTGGACCCGGCTAAGGTTAAAGCAATAATGGAGATGTCACCACCTAAAAATATCAATCAATTATGGTCCCTACAAGGCAGGTTGCAATCCATCAGAAGATTTATCTCCTAGCTGGCAGACAAGAGTCACCCATTTAATCATCTACTTCATAAAAATGTTTCATTCAAGTGGGATCATGACTGTAAAACAACTTTTAACCAGATAAATCGTATGATCAATCACCCTCCAATACTCATGCCACCTACAGCAGAGAGACCATTGTTACTGTATATCGCAACAACTGACATATCTTTAGGAGCTTTATTGGCACAGGAGGATTCTAAAGGAAAAGAACAAGCTATTTACTACATCAGCAGGACACTCAACGGATATGAAATAAACTACACATTCATAGAGAAGGCTTGTTTGGCAGTGGTATTTGCAACCCAACAGTTGCAACACTACATGTTGACTCATACAGTCAAGCTCATCGTGAAAATAGACCCATTGGAATATCTACTCAGTAAAGCTGCTCTAACAGGGAGATTGGAAAAATGGGTCATGATCTTGAGCGATTTTGACATTCAATATGTCAACAGGAGGGCCATCAAAGGATAGGTAATAGCGGATCAACTAGTTGAAGCTCCATTACAAGATCATCATCCAATGAACATTGAATTCCTAGATGCGGACATCCTGAATATTACAACACAACAATGGAGGCTCTATTTTGATGGATCATACACGCAAAGAGGGTCTGGTGTGAGAATTCTATTTTTCACACCTCAAGGGCACACCATCCCAAGATCCTATAGGCTAATGTTTCCTTGTACCAACAATGTAGCTAAGTATGAAGCATTGATTATCAGCATCAAAGTAGCTATTGAATGGAAAATCACATAAATGCAAGTGTATGGGGACTCACAGCTTGTCATCTATCAAGTAAATAATGAGTATCAGACAAAGGATGAAAATCTCATGCCTTACAAGAAAATGATAGATGATCTTAAAAATTACTTCATGGATATCAAATTCGAACAAATACCAAGGGTAGAGAACAAGGTTATAGATGCCATGGCGACAATTGCTTCCCTTTTGCAATTACCCAAAAAGCAAGGTCGTTATGAATTTATTGTGGAACAACTATCTAACCCTACATACGATAATCCTAATTCACAAACCATATGCCAAATAACCAACACTCAAACCTCACTATATCGAGAGATCTATACTTACCTCAAGGATAATATCCTTCCTCCTTATTTCTCTAGAAACCAAAAGTGTAACTTTATCTGTCAATCCACCTGACATACATTGATTGTTGACACCCTATACCGTTGAGGTCTAGATGGTACTCTTCTTCGGTGTCTAGAACATCACGAATCTGAAATATCCTTATGAGAGGTCCATGAAGGTATTTTTGGAACCCATTCAAGTGGGATAACCTTAGCTAAGAAACTCCTCTGTTTAGGGTATTACTGGCCGAACATGGAGGAGTGTTATCAATATGTTAAAAAGTGTCAGAAATTCCAAATTCATGGTAATCTAATTCATGCGCCAGCACAAGAGCTGCAACCCTTCACATCAACATGGCCCTTTTGTCAGTGGGGATTGGACCTAGTAGGAAAAATAAATTCGTCTTCATCCAATGGAAACAAGTTCATCATCATAGCAACAGAGTATTTTACAAAATGGATAGAAGCGGTTCCTTTAACAACTGTCACTGGAAAGCAGATTTCATCTTTCATACTCAACTACCTCATTTGTCGATATAGGGTACCCCAATCCATTATCACAGAAAATGGTAGGCCTTTTAAGAACCAAGACGTCTAGGTATTATGTGAACAATTCCATATCCAACATCGTATCTCAACACCATACTATCCATAGGGAAATGGCCAAATAGAGGCCTCAAACAAGACAATTCTAAAACTACAAAAGAAAATGGTAAACGATGTTGGACATGATTGGCATGTTTAGCTAAATCCTGCACTATGGGCCTACAGAACTAGCATTAGAACACCAACAGGAGTGACACCATATTCCTTGGTGTATGGATTAGAGGCCATCCTACCCATTGAGGTAGAAATACCATCACTTTGTGTCTCACTGAAGGGTATCAATACAAATGAGGATTATAGAGTCTCTAGGCTACAGGAACTGGAATTACTAGATGAATGTCGTCAACAAGTTGTCAATCATTTAAAGTCCTACCAACAAATAATGTCAAGGAGCTACAATCACAGGGTAAAACCTAGAGTCTTTCAAGTTGGAGACTTAGTCCTAAAGGAAAACCTTAAAAATTTGCAAGATAGAGAAAAGAAAGGGAAATTTGAACCTAACTGGCTAGGTCCCTTTGTAATCATATCAGTGTATGGATCAAGAGCATATCAATTTTCTACACTAGAAGGGGATTTGTTTGATGAACCTATCAACAGTATCCATCTCAGAAAGTTCTATACTTGAATCACCTAGTGCATGAATTAGTTTTTGAAAATGGTTACCTTGATGAAAACCTGGAAAACGAGCATCCTAGTGATAGAGAAAAATAATAAATAAATAAATAATCAGAAAAGAGAAAAATACAAAAAAAAAATCAAAAAGACTGAAAAAGTGCAATAACAACATATAGTGAAAACCTAGAAACATGCGCTATTTGTGATTCAAATCAACTCTTCCATCTATTTGGATGCATGTCATGGTCATTGCTTTCACCATCATTTTTACATCCATTATCATATCATATCACGTGGTCATGTCTCACCCTAGCTTGGGGGAAACATCTGAACATCATTGGGGGAAATAAAACATCGAGCTTAATCAAATGGACAAACAACAGCAGGACAAACGCAACGAAAACAATAATCAAAAACACAACCTAACATTGAACATCAAACAACATTGGAAGCACATTGAACATAAAACAACATCGGAAGCACATTGGACATCCATATCACATCGAAAAATCCAAAAACAAGTCAAAAATTCGATATCAAAAAAGCCAAAAACATGAGTCTGTGTCAGTCGAACTACGTGGTCTCTGCGTGTATAACATAGGCAAGGCTAATCTTTGTTCAGCCCCCGAGGCCCCTAGGATAGGTCTTTAGGTTAGGTTTGATCCAAAATCTTGGAAAATCACAAAAACGTCATAAAATTAGGATGGATGATCTCTAATCTGAATAATGATTGAAATCATTTAAGAAAATGTGGGATATGTTGTACTTTGATCATTGTTATCATTTCTTTGGAGCAACTTGATGATGTATTGAACTAGAGAAGCAAGGAAGGAGAATGATATTTTCTTTATCTGTTGTTTGTGAATTAATCATAACTACTGTGTGAATTGTCGTGGGAAGTGCTCTACAAAGTATCATGGATGACATTCCAATTCGCATAGGAAAGTGGTTAATTCTTGTATGTTTTACGCAAGAAATACTTAGGTCATCTCGGTTTAATTATACCTAGATTCTTGTATTCATTTGCAATATCAAAAATCATGGAAGTAGTACTCAGGTCATCATGGTCTATATTATACCATTGATGCTTGTACTCACTTTCAACATTTTAAAAGCTCAATGATGATACAAAGCACAAAAGTACTATTAAAATGCCAATATTCACATGTAGATTTGCATGGTTAAATTAGATTACAATCATAATATTTTTTGCATCTGCAGAGTGTTTGTTACTAAAGCTCATGAAGGATTCAAATTAACAATTATCTTTTCTCATAAATAGATTGAGTATACTTGACAAAAACATCATCATGATCATATAGTTGCATCATCAAATTCATTTTCATACATTAGAAAACATTTCATCATCATTTCATCATTCATACATTTAAATCAAATCATTTTGCATTCATCAAATCATATTTTTCATATCACATATTGCACAAAGAAAATCTCAAACATAAATCTCTATCATTGCATTTTCAAACATCCATCAAACATTCATATATCATTCATCATCTTCCTCTACATATAAATCTCTATCATATCACATATCACACGTCCATTTACTACATCAAATATAATATATCTTTAATCCATCCATATATTATAGCATATATCATACATCATTTCCATCCATTTATTACATCATATATTTGCATTTACACCAAAAATAAAAAATACACACATCACATTCACAATACATATCATATATCATTTACGCAAATCATACATATACATCATGCCTCCATCCATCATGCATCCATACATCATCCATACATCGTCATTATACATCATAATAAAACATCATACATCATGGCATATTATCATGATATAAATTGCATCCATAACATCATAACAAAAGGATCATCACATAGCATATAGAACATGAAAGAAAATGCATCCATCAGCAAATCATGTAGAACACATATGGATCAAAGAGTCCACTGCATATCATATAGATCAAAATAATAATGTCAAGTATACAACGATGTCTAAAATGAAGAGAGATATATAATAATAATAATAAATGGTTGTAAACGGAATGTACATCATCTCAAATAACAAAGGGGAATCACATATGAAGCTAAGTATTGTTGGCTCTAGACGGTGCAGGCATAGCAGGACCAGTCCCTCCACCACCACCAGCTATACTAGGATCTTTGGGATCTCTCTGAAGAGGTTGTCTCACACCCATATTAATAGTCCTGGAATGAGTCCTACCAGATTGGGACTGGCTATAGCTCACTCTCTACTTCGAAGGGACGGCATCATAATATCTACCTTTGTAGTACTCCACCTCCCCACCAATACGAGCAACCTCTCAAATATAATCTGCTAGGAAAGTACCATCTACCAGTATCTGTAATCTCTCGATTGTGGCTTGAGCACCCTCTGCTGTAAACCTGGTGGCATCCCTCTTAGCTATCAAGGATGCAATCTGATCCTGAGTTGCCCCTGTAGTCTGCCTAGCAGCATCCCTCTCGGTTGTCAATGTTGCAATTTGTGACTGTGACGTAGCCAATTGAGCTTGCACTGACGATAAAGCCTTTGCATGTAACTGGGCTTGTGCCTACATCTAAGCCTGAGTCTGCTCTAATAAACCCTGAGCCTAAAGAAGTTGCTCTTGAACAGTCTCTAACTACACCTGAAGGCTCGCTATTTGCAACTGATCTAAAACATCCCTCATTGCTTGCCTCTTACGAGGCATTGTCTCCTTCAAAAAATCTAAGGCAGGACCCGGTCCACCTGCAACCTCTCCATTGTCAAATCTATAGTCATCACCACTGCTCTCATCCCCGCTGCTCTCCTCTCCACTATCCTCCTCCTCACCAACATCCTCCTCACCACCAACATCCTCCTCACCAACAACACTGGCATCCTTCGCCTCAACCTCAACATCCTCTCTCCTCTACCTATGACCATGAACAATAGGAACGTCTTCCTCTGTAGGTAATGGGGCAGGCTCATCTAGAATAGTAAGACATGGAAACTGATGCAGAGCCAGATACTCGGCATAGTTTGTTGTAACTGGTGGCTCAATAATGTCAAGACGGATGTCCCACTCAAATGGCTACAAAGACTGATACTCCTAAATTGCAGCATCATATGACAAAATAAGCCCCCAATCTGTAGAATCTAGACTGACGACGGGCGTAATGAGCAACACCCTGGGGCATACTCTAAACCATACCATATTGTCTATACACTCGTCTGATCAAAAATATCTCTAGAACCCAATGAGTACGACCAATCAACAGCATCGACTAATAGAGAAAAGGCACATGAATATCATCCTCGTCCCAATGCTTGCAATCAAGGTAGGGACGCCATGTCACAGACTCTATGTCATTGATCACTCTCCTCTAATACTCTAACTTACCCAGTCTGTACTGAGTAAGGAGACTAGCATATTTGAACACATATGGTCTCATAGGTGGTCTTTTCTAACTGACACTGGACATGTGACAGCTATGTGCTCCCACACCCATACCTGAAGCAAAGTGACACCAGCAGATAAACTCTGACCTCTAAGATACACAACTGAATGTAAATCATGATATAGGTGGGAAAGCATGCACATGCCCCAAGAAAATTTGGTCCCATGAATGACCATTCTCTCCAGTACTCAGCCCCAACCAATAGAGAATCCCTTTGACATGCGATTAAGACAAAGGAATCCTCTGATAAATCCAACAAGCACTGTAGGTAAAGTGGCGTAATCAGCTACCATCTTCCGCCATGGAGTCCACTCTCCAGCAATATGCTCGTCCTCAAACACCCTCCGAAGAGCATCAGTGCCACCCTGCTCTAAAGAATCATATACAACAATGTCACCCACAACTGGTATCTGCAAGATCCTCCAGACATCCTCTGGAGTAACTATCATCTCACTGATAGGAAGGTGGAAGGTGTTATGTTCGCTATGCCATCTCTTGGCTAGCACTGTCAACAAACCCCAATTAATCCTAATTTGGGGCATGAATAAAAGAGGAGACAATCCACAATATGTAATAATAGTCGTGTCGGGTTGTGCTAACTGTGGTATTATATCGAATGTCCATGGGAATTGCTCTCGAACCTAAAGGTTCTCCAACCGCTCCTATTATCATGAAAAGATCAAAGTCAATATTCCATGTCAATTGTCAAAACATCAAATATCCTATCAAATCTAATCATTTCTTGATGAGAATTTTCATCAAACCTCATGAGCAAGCATCATTGAACCTCACCTATCATGAGGTCAAATCATCAAGTATCATTAAACCTCACCTATCATGAGGTCAATCATCAATACATCAAATTAACCTCACTTATCATGAGGTTCATCAATCAAATTATAATTATTCCTTGCCTATCATGAGGATAATTATCATCAAATCAAACATCAGACCTCGCCTATCGTGAGGTTGAACATCATCTACTTGATCAGGATTATCAATCAAATCAAACCAACGGCTGACACGATCAAAAATCAACAAAATCAAGGACAAATTGAACAAACTTCATCAATTTAATTTGAATGTGCTAAAATAGGCATTCAAAAGTGCTAAAATAATGACATGCACCACTTCATTAGTCAAAAGCGCTATAACAGGCGGTCAAAGTGCCATTTCACCAAAAGCGCCATTCTATAGGGTCAATGTGTTAAAACTTCGGGTCAAAGCGCTAAACTAATCAAAGCATTAAAATAGAAGGCCTAAGTGCTAAACAATCTATTCTAAGCGCTAAAGTTTTGAAAACGCTAGTTTATCCTACCAAAGTGCTAAAACAGTTATCCTATACGCTAAATTTTTCAAAGCGCTAAAACACTATACCTAAGCGCTAAAATAGAAGCCCTACATGCTAAAGTTTTCGAAGTGCTAAAACACCTAATGAAAGCACTATAACGGAAATTAAAAGCGCTAAAAGAATTGAAAATTTAAAAATCCAAAAAATATGCGTAAAATGAGACAATGCATGAAAAACAAGGGGATAAAGAGTATGTACTAGAGGTTCGTAGGCGGTCAGGCGCTAGTGACGCCGTACACGCTTGAACCAGTGGGTGTGATAAGGAATCGACATCTCGCTCCAAGTGGCACAAATAGCTCCCTCACAAAGTTTTCAAAAGTCAAAATACACATATGAGTGTGAAAAGGACCCTTTTGACCTTTTATAAGTTTTGAAGGTGGGATTTTTGTGGAGTTATTTTTTTTTTTTTTAAAAAAGGAATTAATTCAATAACACATGGGCAACTTTCTACATTGATTATCGGGAGATAAATTATTTCATCACTGAATATTCATCGAATCTACATCAAAATCATCGACAAAATCATAAAAATTTGAAAAATTCCAAAAAAAATCAAAAAATCATAAATTCATCAATTTATCTCCCGAGGGGGCATATATCCATCATCACCTGAAAATCATGTCTGGGGCATACTGAAAAAAAAATCATCGATACTAGCAACAGCAGCACAAATTTTTCTTTGAAGCAATGCGTAAACATCACTTCAAAGAGGGGAAAAATGTATACACCTAAAAATGGTCTGGATAATCAAATTAATTAAACACTTTATTTGATTAATTATCTTAATTTCCTCTACTATTAAATAAATAGAAATATTTATTTATAATTCACATTCTAATTCTCCTATTCTTCAATTTTAATTAAATAAACAACTTCAATAGTTTGTATTATTTAATTATCACATCATTTTATCTTAATTAAATAAACAAGGTTAAATACTTTGTTGTTTAATTATCATATACCTTCTATATTTATTTAATGAACAAATTCTATAGTTTATTTTATTAAATTATTTATTCCCTTTTACTAATTTGAATAAATCATAAATTATTCAAATAAAGGCATAAAGGCAATTTTCCTCTATTCACTCACCAATAAAATTAGATATCAAATATCCAATTTAATTCAACTGGCATTCACGGGAAAGCTTTGGAGACAAATTGGAATCAATCTCTCAATTTCCTTCCTCTGATTCTTCCTATCATTTGGCCTAATGTTTTCATGGGGAGAAACCATTCCCTTCATCAGCTCAAGCTTCTTCATCTCTCACCATTCAATCCTCCAAATTGAATCCAGGCCTATGTTGTGTTGCTGCGTCACAATGTGTTGTCGTGAAATCTATATATACAGCCTTTCTTCACAGGAAATGGACCCCAAATCTTTGTGCAAACTTACTCTGCAGCATTCATAGCAATCAAGCAATCATATCAATAGCTATAGCAATAATATCTTAGTATCATAGCAATCATAAGCATCAATAGAATTCACATCACGGCAGCATCATAGTTTTACTGTACCTTTCATCCATCAGGTTTCATGTCAGAATAGATTACAGTAGTATCATAGATTTTTAAGTTTCATTATCAATCATCACATCATTGCATTTAGCATCAATTACATTCTCTAGATAGGCATTTTAACAGTTACAGTGCTTACAAATCTGAGAGCCTTCTGTGACTTGATAAATCTTTGGAGATAGGAGACAATGAGATGCTTTCAAGCTTTCTGTGCTTTTAAATTATTTTAATTCATGTTAAATCTTGATATAATGTTTCATTAAGAAGTGTTTTAGTTGTTTTACTTATTTACTTATTTCACACTTACAGCTTCATATCGTCGTGTTGCACACTTACCTTTGCTTTATAGATTGTTGATCATGGGATAGCAGGTTACATAACTTAACACCACCATACCGCATGTTATTTTAATTTCATTGTTTGTTGACTACAAGATAGTGGGTTAACCTTTGATAATTAAGTTGAGATCATACTGCCATACCATAGTTTTTATTTTATATAGTCACTGCTTGCCATAGGGTAGTGGTATACTTCTATACTCAAGAGACCTATCACCTCCATCCCACACACATCTTTTATGACTATCACGGTATAGTGGTATATGATTACATCTTATTTTCTACCCCGCCATATTGTCGAGGGCCCTTGTAACTAAACAACTACTCCCGCAAGAGTGCGGTAATGGATTTTTATGAATGTAAAGGCGCTAGACACATCTTATTTAAGCATATATGATGATTTATTAAATCTTTGGAACTGTGTGGGGCTTTGCAATGTCAGTCAGACCTAATGTTAAGATATCTATATGCATTATTAAATCACAAATGTTCATTATTGTTTCCTTCACACAAGCATATTCAATGCATGTGGAGGCTAGAAGTTGTATTACAAACTAAAGCTATCTAAATATTAGAGAAATGACTACAATTTATTGCTAGGATTTTAAAAAAAAAATTAATTTCATAGGTATCTTGTTGCATTATTTGATACCTTTAGACCTTGCTTGCTTCTTTTTATATCTAGCAATTCTAGAGAAGTTAGAAAATTCTAGCATCTAGAAAATATATAGGACATACAAGAAATTATATTCTAACTAAACAAAATTAATTTCAACCAAAGTAAGAAAACTAAGAAGAATGATTGAACCTAACTTTAAATGCACTTCAAATCAGTAGTGAACATCTTAGGTTTTGTATACAATGTACCAGTAGAATAATTATTACATTTAGAAATGTATCAGTAAAACAACAGTGAATAAGCACACCTATACTCAGATCTTTATTACATTCAACAATAAATTACACCATACATATAACAAAATTTTAGGTGACAAGCTTACAAGTTAAGGTGACAGGATAGTTAAGGTGACAAAACATCATCATAATCATCTGCATTGCTAGCAAGATCATTTGCATTGCCAACCATATGAGACCATCTTTTAGGATTCCATGCAATTAATAGATTAGGCTTGCACACAATGTTACCCAAGCATTGAGGTCTAGGCTAGGGACATGATCCCATGGTTTAATGGAAAAGTGATCAAAGGAATTGAAATTTAGATGCATGTTACAAATTCAATTCACATATGCTCCAAAATGCGTAGAGGAAACTAATAAAAAAATAGTTTGCTAAAATTAGAATTGTATGTATGGTTCTAGTACTCAATTGCCTATGTAATTACTATAAGTTACACCAACCAATAACAAACTAATTATGATGTACATGCACTACCCATGCCATGAAGACTTAGTGAAAAGGAGCCTCGGGGATTAGGTTGGTGAATTGGTTACAAAATTAGAAATTAATGCCATACCCATGCATGATAACATGGAACATAAATAGACAACTTCAAGATATGGTCACTACATTGTATTGATTATACAATGAATAAAAGCATCCAATTCTTTCACAATCTCTAGAACTCCAAATTGTTACATGGTAGTCAATGTCTTATGACAAGATACCCTCCTATTTATGTAACTCATCTCTTATAATACACAAGAAAGTATTTTTCTTTTTGTCCCAATACAATACAATAGGATTTCTTTCTCTCTAGCTATTTATAGGATTTGATTTATAGTCGCAAGCCCCATGAATAATTTTACAAGCACTCTTTCAACATTTCAACTCATCTCTTATAATACACAAGGAATTATATTTCTTTTTGTTAGAATACAACACAATAGGATTGCTTTCTCCCTAGCTATCTATGGCTTTGATTTATAGTTGTAGACCCCATGAATAATTTTGCAAGCACTCTTTCAATATTTCAACTCATCTCTTATAATACACAAGGAAGTATATTTCTTTTTGTCCCAATACAATACAATAGGATTACTTTCTCCCTAGCTATCTATGGATTTGATTTATAGTTGCAGGCCCCATGAATAACTTTACAAGCACTCTTTCAACATTTCAACTCATCTCTTATAATACATAAGGAAGTATATTTTCTTTGTCCCAATACAATACAATAGGATTGCTTTCTCCCTAGCTATCTATGGCTTTGATTTATAGTTGTAGGCCCCGTGAATAATTTTACAACTATACTCTTTCAACATTTCAACTAGAATAACCCAAAAATAAAATAGCATAAAGAGGAACTTGACCCAAATTCAAAGTTCAAACCCAACATAGAAATCCTTTGATATGAAAATCATTCATACATATGATTTTAGAATTTCCATTTGAAGCAAATAGCTACTTTTCACCCTTTTGCAAAAATATCTCAAACCCTCAAACACTTGAGTTATACACAATGAGGACCCTAATGACTGCATTTTATACATACAAAGCTTTACACCAATTTCATCACAACATCACACACAAGGATTACCTTTTTTTATGGTTGTAAGATTCAACATGAGACACAAAATAATAACTAAATAAATAAACAAGATTTATACAGATAATGGATGCATTGATGCTCAAGTAGGACCCAAAAACACTCATACTTGCCACATTCAAATTTGCATCCATTCATGAACTTCACAAGGAGACATACAATAATTGTTTAATGTAATGAGGGTTTTGAATTACCTTTGCATTCGCTGTAGAGAATGTCCCCAAATTCAACTTCGTTGTAGAGGGCCTCACTGACTTCAAATTCGTTGCAGCAAACTCTGAATTCATTGCCCGCCTTTTCAGAAGTCTCCAAGTCCTCTCCAAACTAGCTTTATCACCCATGTGAGTAGCTAACCTCTATCGAATTCTGCACTCTACTCTACTCCCCACTCCCGCCAACAATGTTTTAATTCACTACTAACCCTCCATGCAATACAACACACTACCACCAATAATTTCCCAAAAGTTCATTTTTTTTTAATTACCCACTTTAATATCATATTGTCTAATTTTTATGTGTGACTAATTATTTAGTCATTTATAGCTGTGATTTTACCCCATGATCAAATTAGTCATTTATTTAGTCTTTTATAGTTGTGTTGCAAAAAGTGACTAGAATTTAATCATTTTTAGTTGTCGTGACTAAATGTTTTAGTCATGTAGTCATTTATTTGTCAAATTCTATTAGTGTAAATATACAATATATATTTATAAATCCTTTTACAAGAATAAGCATGTTTTTATGATATTTATAATCTTTTTCCACAACTCAAAATATAAATCTAATTTCTTTCAATCAACATAATAGAATAAGCTTCAAAATTATCATATAAATTTTATAAATATATAATATAGAGTATCATTTGCACACTCTTTATATATATATATCAAACTACAATTCAGAGAATTGATGCAGATCATGTAAAATATCAAAAATTTAACCTACTATCCCCAAAATTTCTACTTTTAAGTTCACCCATACTTCTAATACTAGAATTATACAAATATAGAAGGGCAATATAATAGACATAATATTGATTGATATCTATTATAACATATATCGAAGCAAGAAACCAGTAGACTCCATAATCAAAACAACAAAACCCCTAACAAGATACAAATACTATTCCTCCATGAAATCACCATGTACTAAATTTTCATCCTGGATCCCCAAGCCCTCTGTCAACTGAAAACATTGCTCATACACACCCTGTTCTCCAACAAACACTCTGGAAAATTACAGACCTCGAACCAGTCGTGCACGGGCAACACTAGCATTCCCTTGAAGATTTCTTGCTTGTGGTGCATTTTGTTCAAATTGTGCTTGAGCACATTCCTCTACACGAACTAGAGAGTTAACCCTTAATTGCAAGTCCAACTATAAACCACTGCGCGATGGGTGTGGAACATGCACTCTAAGGAGAGCAAGGGCATAAAAATTTTCTTTCATGTCAACCTCCATTACAGTACAGACCCCTCTATGATTTCTCCTCAAAGCCTACAAAAGGATATTGTCATTTTTATGTTGCAGAGCCAGTTTAATGGCATCATAAATTTCTTCAAAACCCTGATTGCGTTGCACAAACTCCCTGGGAAAGAGCCCTTCAATATATCCCTCCCCATTAAAAATATTATAAGCTTGTACAACTTTAGATATAACATTATCCAGCAAAAATTGAGAGTTTATGAATTTCATAGCAAGCTCCTCAATTTCTCCCAAGGATTGAATCAAATCCATAGAATTCGAAAGAAGATGGATATCACCTGTGACGGGAAGAAAATTCATCTTGCTCTTGGACTGGTGACATCAATGCCTAACACCGTGCAAATACAATCCTCCACCCTGGCGCATTCCACCTTGAATATCAGCTTGAGGCAATCGTGAGACAAATATTGCTCAAAGGGTATAAAAATCAAACCATTCATTCACTATTTCAGCATATATTATTCAACATATTTTAATATTCTTTTATCTTTTCATATTTGAAACTCTAGATTTAAATTACCAAAATTTTAAGAGAATCATCTTGATCATACCATCATGCTATTGGTTTGATAAGCAACTAGATTCTGTCTATTAAGAGCACATCAATAAGCTTTGGGTACATCCTATTCTAGCTCAATCATGGAATTTTGAAGGTGATTTGGGGTAAATATTGATGTGTTTATGCATTCATCTTGTTTATTTCACTTCATTTCATTTTCTTGTCCTTACCAACTACATGAACAAGGTTTGAAAGTCACTTTCTAAAATCCTAGTACAAAGTACATAAACTTCCCAATATATTCGCAATTTTTTATCCAAAGGCCAAAGGCATGTTTGCTTTTCCTTATAACTATGTTCAATCCCATGAAATATTATATTTATTATCTTAAGTCAAAATGCAAATTCAACTCAAGTATATTACTTTCATCATGAATCTAAAATGTGTCACCTTCTCTCTACAAGTTATAATATACAACACATGAAATTGGAAAACTAAAAACCAATTGCCTTGCATGTAATGAAATGTATATATCTAATTTTGTGAGATGAGAAATACAAAATTGCTTCAAAGATATTTTTGTTTTGGCCAAAAACACTCTCGGAATAGGGGGAATTTCATTTTCATTGATACTTTAATTTAATACAATACATCATGTTGCATTAAATTTGCATAACCCTCTTTAACAATTAATTAAAATTATTTACCTTGTGCAAACTCCACTACATAAACTTCCTTGACACAACCAACATATGTTTTATACATAGATAAATAAGATCACCACATTCAATATGAATTAACACAATAATTAAGTACAAGTTACATTGTGCAAGTAATATATCCTTATCCATTGCACTTAGCTATATATGAACACCTTGACATTGATACATTATTTAATGAAAAATATTAAAAAAAAAATAGTTCATGAAATTACATAAAAGAGCTCCAAGAAAAAATTGTGTTAAAGTTTTTGTGCCAAAACATAGTTTTTTTCAAGAAGCTCTTCTACGTAACAATACTTAATGATATATAATATATATAGGCTTTAAGCCTTTTGCTCAAAAAAAAAATCAATACTTAATGATAATTTCTTAGTCATGCGATATGACAGGTATCCATTTTTCCTCTTAATTATGAAATACTAAGATTTCAAATACAACATTCTAAGGAACTGAATGAATTTTACAATATTTGTGTAGAAAGACTATAGATTTTTAATGCAAATACATGGATTATACATTTATACAATACTAGATATGATCCCGTATGATGAATGAATGGATCTTCTAGCTTGGGGTTCACTAAGAAATTCAAACATCTAAGTAATCTTATATGTTGTTAATAATGTTGATAATATGATGAGTTGCATCTTTGTCTATAAATATCTCCTATGCAAGAAAACATCTCTAAGGGAGGCATGGTGGTTTATAGGTATGACGGGTGCAAGGTGAGTAAGTAGAGAAATTTGAAGATTGGAAGGGGAGTATTTAGGATGGTGTAAGCAACCTTTGCTATGAATGGCACAAACAAGTGTGTTATCTCCTATCAACAAATATCCCCAAAGTAGTAGGAGATAACCAAATCCCTACAATAAATTCATTATCTAACTTTGCTTCTAGACTACACACATCAACTCTTCTTTGAACTTTCAAACCCCTCAAAATAAAATATTTAGTAATAATTTATTTATTATTTTTATATTTTAATTTGCCAATATACTTAGTAATGTTTGTCAATATGCTTAGTAGTGAAAGCAACTCTCCAATCTATAAACTAGTGTGAATTTTATAATATTGTGTATAAAGACCATATAATTTTAACCCAAATACATTTATTATACGTTTACACATGACTAGATATGTACAATATTTTGAATGAATAGATCTTCTAGCTTGGGGTTCACTATAACATTTAAGTAATCTTAAATATTGTGAATGATGTTGATGATGTGATAAGATGCCTCTTTGTCTATAAACACCAATGCAAGAAAATGGCATTTCTAAGGGAGGCATGATGTGTTACAAGGATGAGGAGTGTAAGACATGTGTTCAAGGTGAGTAAGCAGAGAAATTTGAAGATCAGAAAGGAAGCAATTGGGATGGTGTAAACATTTGCTTTGAATAATACAAACAAGCTTGTTATCTCCTATTGAAAAATATTCCCAAAAAAGGAGATAATCAAATCCCTACAATAAATTCATTATCTAAATTTACTTCTAAACAATGCACATTAACCATTCTTTAAACTTTCAAACCCCTCAAAATGAAATATTTTATTAATAAATTATTTATTATTTTAATATTTTAATTTGTCAATATGCTTACTAGTTTTTGTCAATATACTTAGTAGTGAAAGCAACTCTCCAAATTGTATCAATTCTCAAAATATGTTTAGCATTGCATTCCTTCTTTACAAACAACCAATAAGTACACAAGCATTAACCCCTTTCCAAATCAAACATGTGAGAAATTAAGCGTTATAAGATGGTTGTTTTTATTCATCTCAATCTTATAAAAAAAATAAGATGGAAAACATTACACCTCATAATATTCATATCACTAACATTTAATTTAATTGCAATGAGAAAATTTACATTAAAGATCATGTTTGCAAAATTTAGCCAACAAATAAATATATACTCCAATAAACATTATACTCCTTTATCCCATACAAAACAATTGTAAGGAATAAACACATCACCAAGTTCTTGCCTAATCTACTTCTCTAAATTTGATAAATCAATTTTGATTTTATTGTGAATATGTTTTTTAAACAAAACATTTGTAATTAATTACTTTAAATTTGATAAACAAGCTTTTTGCTTCATCGTAATGATTTAATATCTATTTTTTTATAAAATGTTCGCAATTAATAATATTAACATTTTAATTTGTTTTGTTTTGAACTGTTTGGTCTTCTTTTACAATGTAAAAATCCCAAATCCTGAACTCTTAAATTAGAATATCCAACAAAAATATAAAACTTCAATTAAATATAATTATCATTTCCTACATAATACAATTATCTCATAAAATTTATTGAAAAAATATTTACAATTTCAATAATTACATCCATAAAATATATTGTTTTACTTTGCTAACTCCTGCCCATTTTCTTTGGACTTATTTTAAATAGACAAATAGATCCATGGATAATGTTACATTAAATCTTCAATTATACATCAATAAGCTTTAGCTTACTTTTGTATCAAAGGAGTCACATATAACATCTCAAATAGATCCATGGATAATGTTACATTAAATCTTCAATTATACATCAATAAGCTTTAGCTTACTTTTGTATCAAAGGAGTCACATATAACATCTCATTATCAATTCTGTTTGTTTATTGTTTATTTTTAAAATATTTTTGCTTTTCCTATAAAGGTGTGGTAAATTATTATGACTGCTGAATTCAATTCTAAACATTTTACCTTACAAGGAAAAAATATATTTAGCTTCCATCATGTTAATTTATAAATTACTCATGTAAACATCATGATATTTTATGCAGGCCACTTCAACCCTGACCCAGTGCAGCTATCAACTACAACATGTCAACGCTAGTCAATATAGGACACCAATAATTCTGTAACCTCTCAAAATAAAAAACTCAAATTATCTGTGTTTATTTGCGGTCATGTATTTGTCTGCATTTCCATGTATATTATTTAAACCTATTTATCCTATAAAGCAAGAGGCCTGGGATCAAGTTCGCAATGAACAAATATAGGATAAGTACTTAGTCACTTGTCATGTACTGGATAGGAAATTATCTTTATTTGGGAGAGATATTCCATGTCGCCATCAACATCCTCAAACTGACAAGTGTCAACACTCTAGATATGGATATGAAGTTGACCTTACTCATATGGTTTCAAACTATCATACATCGATAATTGCCACACAAACAGTTACAAATCAGTCTTACAGCTGGTAGCACAACCAACTTAGACAAGGTCAAGAGCATTGCTGCCTGCCATCGATGAAGGTGCATCAGCATCGAGCCTAAGGACACATACTAACTCCTCAACACATCCCAAGCTTCAGTCCAAGCAAATCCAAAGCTTTGACAGTCTCATCTTGTTCAGTCTCCCATTCTTCAAACAATAAACGAACACTGCCTTTGTTCTTAAGTATAGAGATTGCCATGAATTGCACTTCAAAATCCTTGTTAAATATGGCGAGAAGACAAATGGCAACTATGCTAAATTGATGCTCATATTTATCCAAATGCACCTCAGATAAGTACATGAAGCCACTAACCTTACATAACACTTCTTGCTGCATCTATTGCATAGTCATGGCAGTTCTTAGGATATTCATCGTCTCAGCTGCTTAAAATCACTGTAAAATTGGAAATTAGGTTTATGTCAATTAGAAATGGATGTTAGTTTAGAACAACTTACAGCATGACGCTCTCCACTTACATCCTTCCTTACTTTTTAATCTCTCAAATTGTGTAAGTGCAGGAATCCAACAAATCTCATTGTTCCAGCATTAATTGTTGTATAATAATTAAATTAAGCACTTACCTGTGATTTACCAACAAAATAAATTTTCTTTTTAATGTCTCTCCAATTAAAACTATTTGTCAATGCCAACATCAGTAGTTTACGAAGGAGCATTCCTTCTTTGGCAATTATGAATTTCACAGTTACATCTCAGAGTTCAGTAGTCCAATCCCTTACCTAGAATGTCCAATTAATCTCTTAGCTACAATGTTGCAATTCAATAAGTGTCATAACGAACTCATTGACTATTTTTTATTTAAGATGGCATTTTCCACCAAACTTTTCCAAATATACTACCTAAGCAACCTCCAAACTGCATTGGACATCCGAAGCCAGGAAGGATAAAAGATGATACTCTGAACAAATCAAATTCAATTAACTAAACCTTTGAAATGTGTGCCCGCAAGGCAATATAATTAGAGCATTAAATATTGATGTCCAACAATGAGTTTTATTTGATCACCGTCCTCTTATACAAATAGTGAAGGGCAACTCACACCCATAAGGTGAGCAGGATATTTCAAAATGGTTGTTCAAGTCATTTAGTATAAATGGTTTACTACCATGACCATCCTTATTATAAATATGGTCCTCAGGAAATTTTCTTTCCTTTTTCTGAACAATGAAAACAGTGTCGCCCGTGACCCTATTTCTCTCATGTCTAACCTCAAAAAGTGACATAACTGAAAGGAAGTTATTTTAATACCTCAGAAATGATTCCCAAAGTTGTAAAGAAAAGAAGACTGACTCCTTGTCTACAAAGAGGAGAATTATTTCTATGGTGAACAGTAACACTAAGCAAGCTCCTAAAAATGATATATCAAATCCAGGAGTTGTTCTGTAAGCCAGAGGTCAATAAACTTGTCAAGAAGTTCAATCCCCCAATTTTCGCATGCCCAGCCACAGAATGATTCTTGCTTGTAAGTGAGACAACAAAACTTGTCTACAATATAAAATATAGTAGTTTTGACAAAACTCAGCAAGTACTACCTACCTAAGAACCAAATTGAAAAGAATTAAAATTTCCCAGCACCTTCACTTCCACGAATTCCTCCAGCACTTGTGTGTTAGCTTATTGCAAGCACATAATCCTCAGGCAAAGACTAAATCGCTGATAAAGAATATTAACTCCTGATCAATTTAACTGGCAGTGCAGCTTCATTGGGAAAGTCTGAATTACTTGTGCACACTCATACATGAAACCAGTATGTTGCAGTTGCAATTTAACTGATGCCAATTTTATTCCATGCAGCTACAGCTGAAAAAAGGTAAGAAGCTTCACATCCCAGCTAATAAATCACGTTTCAGCTATCATCTTCAATAAGTAACCTTTTGCAGGCCTCGTAACACATGAAAGAAATACCTGCAGCGGGAACCAGCTTCATGCAGCTCGGGCCTAAACCCTTGTATAGACCACCTACACCTTCTTTTTCTAGTATACTAGATAACGCATGGAACAAATTATCATACACTTGTCTTCCACTAAGGGCTCCTACTTGCATTTGTTTTCTGGCAACTTCCAGAGGGAATGTAGCACTACTTGCAATAGCCCCTGCTGCAGAACCAATAAAAAGTGTTGCTAGGTTCCCTATTTGCTCCTTCTTAGTAAGCTTCCTATAAAATTTTCGTAGTGTTTCATAGGCAAAATAGTTTGCAGCAGCATATGGCACGACTCCTATCACACTCGGTGTAAGACCCCTATATAGTTCAGCAGGACCTTCCTCCCGAATGATTTTCATGAATGCATCTAGAAGATTATCATATACACCTCTCTGCAATCCAAAATAAATAAAAAATTTACTAGAGCGAAGGAAATCACATTTTCATTTCCAAAGTGCAGAAATAAACTTGCAACAATAATCATAAACAACTATTTACTGAAACCTTAAAGCCATATTTTCATCACATATGCCAGCAATAAAGGTTATGAAAGAATTATGTTGCTAATCAAAAGATATACCTGTATAGTCATTCGAGTCTTCAACAGCTCAAGAGGATATGTGCATAATGTAGAGCACACTCCTGCAGTTGCACCAGCAACAGGGGAGATAGCAAAAGGAACACGTGGGGGCTCCCCTGGTTTGGGGGTCAGGAATTTCTTCACTGTATCATATGCAAAAAGCTGTAAAACCACCATAGCACCTTAAAGTATAAGTCTGATGGTGAGAATAAGTCGAACAAAGAAAGGTACCATACCTTTTTTATATAGCTAAAATACTTAGAAATTTTTAAATACTTTAAATTAAAGTATGGCCTCTCTAGCACGAAAGCTGTATAATTATAATTTATAATCCCTTTCAGCTAAAGAATCAAACCAGCTTTAGTAAAAAAAATGTAAGGCATGCTCTTCCCTTCAATACACTTTCTATAATACAGAGCAATAAGTTCAAGCAGAAGGACAACTACATGTAAAATATAATTTATGTGGAAAAAAAGGCATTCAGTGCAGTGCATCAACTGACATTATTTCCAATTGTTAAAAAATGTGAAGGGAGATGTCATTCACATAAGCTAAAAAATAAAGGCAGTTTTTTTGGTCCCAACCATGCAAGGCTGGTGTACGAGACCTCCCTTATACAAACATTCCAAAGGGATTTATTTTTCCATTTACCTTATATATTGTTCAACAAGGTGTGCAACTTTAACCCTCTATAATTTTAGGTATAAACATATGTCCTCCATTATGAAGTACACATGTTTTTGTTAATGTTATTGAGCAGCTTCGGGTTCATCCTTCCAGCCACGAGTGAAGACATAAATAAATGTAGCCTATTGGCTATTTATTTATATGTGACAATTAATGAGTATGGGCGCATCTCTTGGCAATAATATAATTCTTATTTTGGGCCGACTTTCATTGTAAATTATATTTATTGAAATTATATTGTATCTTGGCCGACCTTGTACATGAAGAGGTGCGACCTCTCTCATTTGTATATATACAAGGTTACATTCTTCCATTCATCATTCATCAAGCAAGTTCAATTCATTATCTCACAAGTGCGAATTTCTTCTAAGTCCGAATTTCTTCTAAGTGCGAATTTCTTCAAGAGCTGAAGTGCGAATATCTTTGAAGGGCAGTTTTATATTGTCAAAAGTGCAGGTCATTATCTGTTATTGTATCTGGTGTAGGTACAGAATATTGGCCTTGTGTTCGGCCTCATTGTAAAGAGAATTGTTGCCACTGTTTATATATATAAGAGAGATCTTTGTTGCTGGGTTTTTCTCCCTCAAGAGGAGGGTTTTCCCAGGGTATCTGCTGTGTTATTTTGTCTGATTTGAATTAAGTTTCTGTGCTTATAATCTGTTCATTAAAATTTACATGGTATCAGAGCGAGGTTTGAGAGGATCATGATCAGATTATTGCTAATCAGCATACCCTTTTGTTGTTCACTTATCTACATCAGTCAAGATGGTGAATGGTTTGAAGGTTGAAGATAGACTCGAAGGTGCATCTAACTTCACTTCATGGAGATTTAGGATCATGCTCACCTTGCGTGAAAATGACTTGGGTGAGTTCGTGGAGTCTAGCATTTCTGAACCTGAGGAGGAAGAAGAAAAGTTGCAGTGGCTGAAGAAAGACATTAAAGCAATGAAGATATTGGTTGATTCCGTCAAGGATCATATTGTTCCTATCATCTCTAAGTTGAAGTCAGCGAGAGATATGCTCAAGACCTTGGAAGAGATGTACGAAGTCAACAATACCAGCCGAGCTCTTGCACTAAAGCATCAATTGCATCATGTGAAGATGTCAAAGGGAGAATCTGTTACTGCATACTTCATGAGGATTTCAAATTTGAGAGATCAGCTCTCAACAATTGGGTATATGGTTGATGACAAGGATTTGACCATGCTCGCCCTCAATGGGCTACCTTTGTCTTGGGAATCCTTCATTCAAGGAATCACTGCAAGATCGAAATTGCCTAAGTTTGATCGCCTAAGATCTGATTGCATTCAAGAAGAAGAGGGATATGTCCAAGATTCAATGTTTTAGGTGTGATAAGTTTGGGCACTTCACCAAGTATTGTCCAACTAGACCTAAGCAACAGGCCACCGTTGAAGATGTTGATGATGCCTCTCCTCAAAAGGATTCAAGTGAATATTTGTTCTATTCGGCATTATCAAGCAGTGTACCTTCCGACACCAACACTTGGATAATCGACAATGGTGCTTCACGACACATTACCGGCTTTAAGGAGCACTTATCAAGTTTGGTGGAAAAGGAGTCTTCTGAACAAGTCATCATTGGAGATGATGCTAGCTACTCCATGAAAGGAATTGGGACCTCTACACTTCATTTGGATTCCGGCATATCGCTTCAATTGGGTAATGTTCTTTATGTTCCTGGAATCAAGTGCAATCTTATTTCTATTTCAGCTTTGGAAGATAAAGGATATCAAGTTGCCTTCTCCAAAGGCAAAGTTCTAGTTTGGATGGAAAACTCTAGCTTCAAGAATGCTCAAGTAATTGGAGTTAGACATGATAACCTCTACAAGGTTTGCACACGTTCTTTACAAGCTTTGGTTCATGACTCTTCAAGTCTTTGTGATCTTTGGCATCGGAGATTGGCTCACTTACACTTCCGAGCCCTACCTATTATGGAGAAGATGGTGACGGGCCTTCCTAAGTTCAACCAGGAGCACGAAGGCACATGCAAGGGCTGCGCATTGGGTAAGAATATAAAAGCCCCTTTTCATAGTAGAGAAAATAAATCTAAGTGTATTTTAGACCTGATTCATTCTGATTTATGTGGACCTATGTCTGTTCCTTCTTCGAGTGGTTTCTTGTATTATGTTCTTTTCATTGATGATCACTCTAGGAAGACTTGGATTTATTTCTTGAAATCTAAAGAATCTGAGGAAGTGCTGGATAGGTTTAAAGAGTTTAAAGCTTTGGTAGAAAATCTTTCTAGTAAAAGAATTAAGGTCCTCAGATCTGACAATGGTGGAGAATACACCTCTAGTAGTTTTCGGAATTTTTGTATTGATGCAGGATTAAGAGGGAGTTATGTGTTCCCTATAATCCTCAACAAAATGGTGTTGCAGAAAGAAAGAACAGGACGATCGTGGAAGCAGCAAAGGCCATGATCCATGATCAAGATTTGCAAACATTCTTATGGGCAGAAGCTTCCAGGATAGCTGTATATGTTCAGAATAGAAGTCCTCATAAGATCTTGGAGAATATGACTCCAAAAGAAGCCTTTACAGGGAAGAAGCCTGAAGTCAATCATTTGAGGATCTTTGGAAGTCCTGTCTATATGTTCCCAAGGAAAAGAGAACCAAGTTGGAGCCTTCTGGCAAGAAGGGAATATTTGTGGGCTACAGTGAGACATCAAAAGCTTACAGAATTTACATTCCAGGTCAGAAGTTGATCGAATCAATAGGGATGTCACATTCGAGGAAGATGTTGCATTTAGAAGATCCAGGGGATTCATATGGAGATTGATAATGAAGAGTCTCCTTAGGATATGGAAGTTGACCATACTCCCTGAGATTCAGAGGGAGACTTCAGAACCAAAAGAAGACACTGATCCTGTTGAACCCTTGGAACCTACTGATGGGCCCACTGACATTGTTATTGGGAGAAAGAGACCTCTATGGGCCAGGCATACTATGCAAGAGGCTGAAAGTTTTGCAGCTCCTAGAGGCACATTCAGAGAAAGCAAAAGGCCACATAAGTTCTCCAGTTATGTTGCCTTGATGAGTCAGATTATAGAATCCGAGCCTACCTGTGTTGAGGAAGCATCGAGTCATCATGTTTGGAGAGATGCTATGACAGAGGAGTATCAATCAATTCTTAAAAATGATGTTTGGGATATTGTTCCTAGACCCGAGGGCAAGTCTGTGGTATCTTCTAAATGGCTATTTAAGATTAAGCATGCTGCAGATGGAAGCATTGAGAAGTACAAGGCAAGATTTGTGGCTCGTGGGTTCTCTCAGAAAGAGGGAGTTGATTATGATGAGACATTTGCTCCTGTTGCTCGCTACACTTCAGTCAGAACCATCATTGCTATTGCTGCATCCAAAGGATGGAAGATTCACCAGATGGACGTGAAGACAGCCTTTCTCAATGGAGTGATTGAGGAAGAGGTTTATATAGAGCAACCTGATGGATTTGAGATTCATGAGAAGGAGTCACATGTTTGCAAACTGAAGAAGGCCTTGTATGGTCTTAAGCAGGCTCCTCGTGCATGGTACGAAAGGATTGATCGGTACCTGTCAAGTTTGGGTTTCTTAAAGAATGATGCTGATTCAAATCTCTACTTCAAGGTAATCAATGGTGATGCATTAATTTTGGTTTTATATGTTGACGATCTGATCCTTACTGGAGAAGATCACCCTGATTCTTGAATGTAAGAAGGAATTGACTTCTGAATTTGAGATGAAGGACCTTGGGCTCATGCATTACTTCCTTGGCTTAGAAGTCTGGCAGAAACCAGATGGAATGATTCTAAGTCAAGGGAAGTACACCATTGATATACTTAAGAGATTTGGCATGATGGATTGCAAATCCATGTCTACACCTATGGAGACCAATCTTCATAAATTGAAGGAGGCTGCAGCTAGTTCAGATTTGGTGGATCCTACGTTGTACAGACAGCTGATTGGATCCTTGATGTATCTAGTTAACACTAGACCTAATATTTGCTATGCAGTGAGTGCACTTAGCCAGTTTATGTGTGATCCGAGACAGATACATCTTGTTGCAGCTAAACATATCCTGAGATACTTGCATGGCACAGTTGGATATGGGTTGAGGTATACTTCAGATGCAGACTTGGAGTTACATGGTTTCACTGATTCTGATTGGGCGGGTTGTGTCACAGATCGGAAAGAACCTCTAGTTGTTGCTTCAGTTTTATTTTATGATTTTCAGTGTGGTAAAGGCGCAGATCAGCAACATAAGCTGTATGGTAGCAAGCCAGCAGCGTTTGGCCGTAAGCCTTGCAGATTGTTGAACAATCAACAATGGAGCCTACTATCATTCATTGTGATAATCAGAGTTGTGTGAAGCTTTCTGTCAATCCTGTGTTTCATGACAGAACCAAGCATGTTGAGATCAAGTACCACTATATCAGAGATATGGTACTGCGGAAGGCTGTACAATTGAGGTACATTAGCACTGATGAGCAGACGGCAGATATTCTCACCAAGCCTCTCGCCAGGATAAAGTTTGTGTACTTCCGAGATAAGCTTGGTATGGTGGAGAATCCAGCCTTGACTGAGTAAGAGTCTCAGTATCAATGAGCCTTGTTTAATGAGTTCTTCTCGAGAGAAGTTGAGGTGAAATCCCTTGTTTAATGCATTTTCCTCTGAGACGGAGGAATTTGAGGTGCAAGCCCTTGTTAATGCTTTTTCTTCTGAGAGGAAGAATTTGAGGTGTAAGCCCTTGTTTCCACCCTCTGAGCTTGAGTCATGGTGGATGTCATGTGACGCTCCATGACACATCTTGTACTTGTGAATGTCATGTTGAGTGACAACATCACGCAAGTGATGAACACTTGTACACACCATAGTATGGTTGTAGCCATTATGGTTGATATCGTGTTGAGGCGATATCTGATATCACGTTGAGGTGATATTCTTCTTTTCACATCTGGTTGTAGCCAATGTGATGAGCATCATGTTGAGGTGATTTCTCTTGAGCAGCTGGAAGTTCTCTCCCTAGCTGAGAGGGAGTGTTAATGTTATTGAGCAGCTTCGGGTTCATCCTTCCAGCCACGAGTGAAGACATAAATAAATGTAGCCTATTGGCTATTTATTTATATGTGACAATTAATGAGTATGGGCGCATCTCTTGGCAATAATATAATTCTTATTTTGGGCCGACTTTCATTGTAAATTATATTTATTGAAATTATATTGTATCTTGGCCGACCTTGTACATGAAGAGGTGCGACCTCTCTCATTTGTATATATACAAGGTTACATTCTTCCATTCATCATTTATCAAGCAAGTTCGATTCATTATCTCATAAGTGCGAATTTCTTCTAAGTCCGAATTTCTTCTGAGTGCGAATTTCTTCAAGAGCTGAAGTGCGAATATCTTTGAAGGGCAGTTTTATATTGTCAAAAGTGCAGGTCATTATCTGTTATTGTATCTGGTGTAGGTACAGAATATTGGCCTTGTGTTCGGCCTCATTGTAAAGAGAATTGTTGCCACTGTTTATATATATAAGAGAGATCTTTGTTGCTGGGTTTTTCTCCCTCAAGAGGAGGGTTTTCCCAGGGTATCTGCTGTGTTATTTTGTCTGATTTGAATTAAGTTTCTGTGCTTATAATCTGTTCATTAAAATTTACAGTTTTCACACAACAATGAACACTAATCTAGAAGGAACAATGCAAATAAACTTGCAAAGCACAACAAATATGCAGACAGGCAGAATCAGAAAGTAGAAACCATTAATATGACTTATTTTCAGTGCCAAGTGGATATTTAAAACGTTCCATGGAGTAAGCTTAAAATAGCCACTTATCTTAAACGAGCAAAGATTTGTCAAATATTCTTATTCTATGAAGCAAAAGATGAGATTTTTCAAGGTGACTATTATGAAAAAATACAAATAATCTCCTGCAATGTTAATGTTTTTCTGTTAAAACCTGGCCTCCATACCCCCAGAAGTTGGATTTCACTGAAACTGAGATCCAAGAGCTTACAATGAGTTGCTTGACATCTCATCAAAAGTAAAATATACACCATGACAAATGTTGTAAAGCCTTGCAGAAGGGGAGCCTACTCCCCAATTATTGATCAGCTTGTGCATACTCCCTTTTATAATGCTTGAACATTATATTGCATTAAATGTAATCCAGGACGCTGGATTATAATGGTAGGTGGCCTGGTTTCTGCTGCCAACCCTAGTTAGCATGGGATATTAATGGACATTGAATGTGAAAGGGATAATTGAACATGTTTTCTACATTGGTGTACATGAGATTTTTATAGTGCTCCACGAGGACGCGTCCCCTATGTTTTTATGCTGTTTCCCGTACCGGGTACGAAACGGGGACGCGGGGACGACTAGGAAACGTCCCCTAACCGTCCCCTTTTTCCCTCCAAGTACCCGGTACTTCCAGGGGACTTTTGGCAAAAGGCAGGGGACGTAGGGTACTTCTAGAAGTACCCGAAACTTCCCAGCCGTCCCTCATCCGTACCGGGTACTTCTAGAAGTACCCTACGGCCCAGCAGCAAAAAAAACACATTTTTATAAAAAAATTAAAGTTTTTTAAAATGAAAAAAAGGCATGGGCGGGCCCACAAGGGATGGCCCATACCACTTAACCTAATTTATGTCTTATATATGCCCTAAAATGAGAAAAAGCAACTCATTTTTACATTTGGCTTGTGAAGTGAAGGAGAGCAAAAGAAGAGCAGCTGAGTGAAGGATCCCTAGACTAGTCAGTATCGTCGGACTCCAGCCTTATGTTGGGATGTTAATCCCAAAGATGCTATGCAGATTGAGGAGAATGCACATGAGGGATTGGTTGGGGTTCCATTGGTTGAGGCAGATCCTTCTATTGACATGGACACTGACACTAACTTAGACTCGAGCTCTGATGGCAAGGGCGATGCTGATTTAGACCTACCTTTTACTGATTAGGGACCTTAGACAGCGATATATTTTCTTAGTTTTATGTTTAGCATGTCATTTCATAGTTGAGACTTGGAGCCTTTGGGCATTTTGGTTATAATTATCAGACTTTTATATGATATGTGTGCACATTGATAATGAAAAGCATTTGAATTTTATTAATTTGTTTGTCGATTCTCATGTGAAATCTCAATTCAAGTCTAATGATATGTATTAAGCTTATACAAATGTCTAGAATGAATGCTTTATCAATGTTATGCTATGAACATTTGAAATTTCTGTATATTTTTAAAAAATTCCCTATTTTTTTATCAGCCGTCCCCTGCCGTCCCCTAAAAAATGACCCAAAAGTACCCCCGTACCGAAAACGCATCCCACCGGGTACTCCCCATCCCCGAAACCCAGTAAATCATTTTTACAGTCCATTAGATTTAAAAAAACTGGAGAAAACTGTATATAATATCATAGTTACAAAATTCACTGATTTAATCCCAATTAATTGCACTCGCCTCCTTAAATGATTTTATCTTATAAAAATTTGTGATTTTTTTATTTAATCATTCAACCCAAATTTTGACCTTTTTTGGCAATTTTTGGTGATTTTATTGGGAAAAACTAAAGATTTTTTGGAAAGTTGCAATTTAAGTGCAATTTTTTGGTTAAAGAATTTAGGGTTTCTGGGTTTTTTTTGTTTGTTTATTTGTTATGTTTTCTGTGACAAATTTTCAGATTTTTTCTAACCCTAACCCATATTTTTCCTGATTAACTGAAAAAATCTTTCTTCAATTTGCCGATTTACTCCTGAGAAAGATTTTTGCTTCTATGTATGATATGTTTTACATCAACATTACAGATCACATTCCATAATGTTTTCTATTTTACCACATGCCTATGTCAGACAAAATCCTAACTCCCATAAACATCAAAGATCTGTTTCAGAAAGAATAATATTTAATATTCTTCACAGCAAATTTTGAAAGACATAAAGGGAACTTTTGTACTTTCATCAAAATTTTGTTTTCCAAGGATTATCCACATTACTAGGAACCCCCAGGATAATACCACCATCCTAATTCACTTCTCCAGGATACCATCAGAATCTCTATTCACTCTGAAATTAGGTAGAGGTAAAGGAGACTATTAGTCTTCTACCATCTGCAGGTCGAGGGTGATTCCTCTTGCAATAAGGTGTAATCCTTGATCACCAGGATAGCCTGGGGATTTGTGACCAATTTGTACCTCCCTGTTGAGAGAATTTCTCCTCAGCAGAGCTTTGAATTCAGGACTCCAAATAACCAAAAGAGGATAATCAATATATACAATCGGATTCTGAAATAATTACTTAGAAACTTTCCTAATACCCACTCGAAATCACCCAAAAAAAAAGAAGAAAAAACCAATTACACCAATGCCCACGAACTGAATACATCAACAAGGAAAAAAAGGAAAAAAAAAATTACACTAATGCCCAGGAACTGGATACATCAACAAGGCAAAAGGACCTGCAAAATCAGAATTCAAAGAAAGAAATTATAAATGGCAAAATTGAAAATAGAAACCATAAACAACATTAATTTAGGGGATAATTAATCCAGTAAATTTCTTCCACAATAAAACCATATGAATTTTGTACAGCATGAAGCAAGAGCAAAATTTAGAAGCTACTACTTGCTAATTAATTCCAAAACAATTTGATTTTATTGAGAACTTGCCAAATTTTTGTATACAAAATACAAAACATTGAAAAAATTAAAAAAGAGAAAAAAATGATTCATCTTAGATGAGATTCACTCAGATTTCTAGAATAGTTCTTTAAAAATTTCCCTACAATGAGAATAAATAAAATGATTGGACAGAACTGCAATGGAATAATATACATCAATCAGGCAGAAAATGTTTTCAATAAAAGAAATTACAGAAATATCAATAAATTGAAAATGGCAAAACTGGGAACCTGAAAATAACTAATATTATGGAAAAATTACTGCATTTCGTTCCTATGGGACCATGTCATGTTAATTCAGGGAATATTTATGGATATGAAAATTGGTTCCATTGAAAAGGGGAAATTAGAGACACTGGAAAATACCCCAAGCAGTAGCAGAAATCTAGAAAACCCGAGTAAATCTAACCCCACTATTGCCCAAAAGAATGTAAGGATAATGGGGTTCATTTTTGAAAATTTTCTAATCAAAATTAGCATATGGAAAATGGAGAAACAGAAACCTTAAAAATGCCTGATTAACAGAGGAGTTACTACAGCAAGATGGTTGTCCAAACTTGGAGAAAATTACTGGACAAGAAAATCAAAATTATTGGAAAGAAACAAACAGATACATTAAACATTACCACTTAATAGTGGCAGAAACTTGGAAGATCCAATGCCCAAATTTAACCCCAAAATTGTCTGGTAAATTGTGATGTAATGGTAAATGTGTGCATCATTAATGGAAGGTTCAAATTTGCACACTTCAAGGCGAACAATATGTTGAGGATTTAACATGGGTGCATTTGTAAGGTAAAAGTGTGCATCGTTAATGTAAGGTTCAAATTTGCACACTTCAAGGCAGCCAATATGTGGAGGATTTAACATGGGTGCATTTGTAAGCGTCCATCCCCACCCTCCAATAAAGCAGAACACGGTGTCATACCAATACCACAATCAGGCAGTGTACAGTCTCACCTCACCCTAGAAAGCAACTGACACGTAGTGTATTGAAACATTGAGTACATTACTAGTTTCTATGCTTACAACATAGTCAAACCCACTCTCCAGCAAGGCAACCCATGGTCTCACCTTGACACTGTAATCAGGCACCATACAGTCTCACCCCAGCACTGCACTGCACTGCAATAAGGCTCCATAAACTGTCAATACCAATGGTGAAGTGGTAAAGAGGTGCATTGTTAAAGTCAAAAGATAGCGATTAGGTTCAATTTTCCAGGCTGCAGGATGACCCATACATAGAGCATTGAATTAGGTACTTTCATAAGTCTCCTACCAAGGTTCAGCCGCAATCTCCAGTAATCTCCAGTAAAGCAAGCAACAGTCAAGTAACGACTCCACAATTAAGTGGCCCACAGTCTTATTCCTGCTCCACATCCGGATTGAGTTATAATAAGGTGGCCTGCAGTCTCATTGCGTATGGCAACAAGATTCAAATTGTCAGATTAAAAAGAAGCCAAAATGTGGAGCATTGAAAATGAAATACATTCTCATGCAGCTCACAGTCTTGCCTCAACACAATGAAATAGTCTACTGTCTCAAGAGCACACCACAAATTGTCAAAGACACATACTTCACTAACCCTAACCACCACTCTTAGTATTAATTGTGTAATGGTAAAGAGGCGCTTTGTTAAAGAGAGTGGTAATGTCCAAATACCCAGACTGTAAGGTGACTGATATGTGGAATATTGAAAATGAGGTACATCCCCAGGTCTGGCTCAGGTTCAACCCCATTCTCTAGTAAGTCAGCCCACAGTCTCGCCCAGCACCACAATTAGGTAGTTTACAGTCTCATTCCTAATCCAAACCTCCACGGCACTGTAAAAAGGTGGACTACAGTCTCAGTGCCTGTGGTATAATTGGAAAGGGATATATTCTCTAATAAAAGTAATTAGATTATTTGTAGGTGTTCAAACCAGCTAGCCAGCAACGCATCCCATAATCTTGCCTTGAAGCTGCAGTTAGATGGCCTACAGTGTCAATCCCACAATGCAAATCCACACCAAAGCGAAGTGACTTACAGTCTCACACCAACACCACACACCCACACAACAGCAAGGCAACATAAAGCCTTAGTGCTGGTGGTGTAATTTATAAAGGGGTATATTGTTAGACTGAAAAACTTAAAATTCTGACAATGCAATTCAAGTCAAGTCGAGTCATTAAGTGATATGCGGAGTATTAAAAATGAAATGAATTTGTAAGTGTGTTCAACTCCACTCTAGTGAAACGATCTACAGACTTTCCCCTACACAAACCGTCCAAGGTCTCAATCCTGCTCCAGGCGCCCACCAGACCACAATAAAGTGGCCTACAGGTCTCATTGCCTGTAACGTAATGGTAAAGGAGTCCATTACTAGAAGAGGGCCATAAAAGGTGGTTGCTTTGCAATTTCTTCCCCAAACTTGTGTTCCATAGGGTCAAACTCACACACTGCAAGGCAAGTGATAGGTAGAGTATTGAAAATGGAGTACGACAGTGTGCGTCTTAAGACTCTAACCAAAGTTCAACCCCACTCTAGAGTATGGCAACCAACAATCTAGCACAGGCATTACAATTAGATAGCCCAAAACCCCAGCAACACAATAAGGCCACATTCAGTCATAATGCCTGTAGTGTAATAGTAAAGGGGTGAATTGTTAAAATAAGTAACTAGGATCAAATTCCCACACGGCAAAGCCAAAGTATTGAAAATGAGGTACGTTAGTAAGAGTCTAACCCAGAATCAACCTCACTCTCTAGTAAGAGAGCCTACCATCTGACCCAGATATCACAACTAGGCAGCCTAAACTCTCAGTGACAAAATTCTAAACACATAACCAAACATAAATTCTTATCTTTTTTTATACAAGTGGTGTTTCTGCAGTCCCTCAAATAATATGATAATTTTTTTGGGGTTTAGATATGTAGTTTCAAGTCAATCTACATGAACCCCTGGTTCAAAGAACCCATCTCTCATAAGCATCAATGGTCCATTTGGAACTCATTGCATATACAAGATGCATTCCTGAAGGCTTGCCCATCCCAGGATTACTCTGGTCCAAAAGAAGTTAACCGTGGAATTATCACCGTAATCAAGCCCACTTAGCTTGCGAATTCATTTATAAAACCTTCAGCAATTGTTGCGACTTATCTCGCCTTATAACAGTTCATTCATTTTACACAAGTTGCCATAAAGAAAAAAATAACACTTTCCAGCTACAACTCCCAAGCGTTCAGAAATAAAAATGAAAAATTCAAGTCCAATACATAGAGAAAAAAATTGATACTTACCTCAATAGCTTTGCTGGGGGCGACCCGGATGACATTGACGCCGTTTCCTCTAAACAAACCCTGCCAACCCTCATGCCGCATAATGTGGTGAAACACCTCGGTCATAGAATTCCCGCTGCTGCCCACCATCAAATGCGTCCTAATTGTCTCTAACGGTGCAACAGCCGTCCTCGAAACAGCCCCGGCAATGGCCCCGCTCAGCAGCCTCTTCAGCGCAGCATTCCCAATCCGCACTTTTAAACCCCACTTCCCACGCTTCGCCACTACCACCTTCTTCTTCTTTTCGGTACTCGACTCCTCCTCCAGGCCTACAATCTCGGGCTGAGAAATCATGGTCTTGAAGCCAAATTCTGAGGCCGAGGCCGTGGACGTGAGATAGCGGTTGCCCAAGGTCATATCCGATGGCGCCGCCTCCGGCACTGCCTTCGCCATCGGCGGCGCGGCCGAGACCATCCTTCGAATCTGCCTGTCATCGGCGGGACTCGAAGGCGGAACCCCCACGCTCACCTGCCCCACGCTTGCA
This sequence comes from Sequoia sempervirens, assembly GCA_007258455.2. Taxonomy (NCBI): domain Eukaryota; kingdom Viridiplantae; phylum Streptophyta; class Pinopsida; order Cupressales; family Cupressaceae; genus Sequoia; species Sequoia sempervirens. The sequence continues at coordinate 41,232 of VDFB02380535.1, forward strand.
AACAACCCCACGGGCAGAAGCCTCTGTTTCGAGTTCCATTGCAGGCTTATGACCGCATTTCGTTTGCTGCTGCCGGTTCGAATCTCTGCGCCACCACTGCCGCCGCAGTTAATGCTCATGCCCTTGCTGCAAACTCCGCTCGCGCCCCTCTCGCACGTATTGTTCATATTACTTTCTTCCTCTTCTTCGCCCGCCGAAGCTCATTGACCAAACAAGCTCGAACGCGCGACTCACGTTCGAAAAGGCAAACTGGTCTACACCATCGATGCTCCAGGAATCGAACCAGGACAGAATGGTGCCTGATTCTCCGGATCCTCCGTCCGTCAATTGACGTCCTTTCTGTTGCAGGGTTAACGAATGAATGGACGGGAGAAGATATGTTTCTTCTTCCCCTACCTCCCTCGAAATTTGGTGGCTGTTGTTGACAAAAAAGAAATACTTCTGCTTCTGTTTTTATGGAAACCTCAATGCAGGGCTCCACGTCATCGTCCGGGTGTCGAGAACACCAATGACACGTCACCTGGCTCTCCACGTAAGCAGAAAATTTCTATTGCGGTCAAAAAAAGGGAATAGTTTGAAAAACACGGCGAGATTAGGTGAAAGTAGTATTTGGTGGGTGGACATAGAATTTCAAAGCTAACTTTTTCTTCTCGTATATTTTACGAATATTATAGTTTTGTTCACGAGGTTAAGAATATTTTAATGTTTTCTTTTCTTTTACCCTAATTTAATATATTACACATGCGAACCACAAACTATGATTCCCTAAGTCTGACGTCCTTGCTTATGTTAAAAAATTAATAATGATTAAATCTAGCAATTAGATTTATAGGTTCAATGGGTTTGTCGATAGATTTTAGAAGAAATTATAGAATTTATTCCATATTCTTATTTATTTATTTATTTACAATTAAAACTTAAATTTATCTATAGTCAAATTATGTTAGTAAAATGTAGGTAAAACTCTATGGTATCTAGTCTCAATTTTGTCTTTTTTTCAATGGATTATATTAGGGTTTAAATTTGATGGTTATGATTCTATTTGTTTTGATGTTATTAGTCAAGTGGAAATTTTAAGAATATTTAGGAATATTTTATTATATAAAAGAAGAGATTTTATAGTTAAATATTTAATCATCACTATTATTATTTTGTCCTCTAAATATAATCATTAGAGTGTTTTTGTTCATATGAATAATATTTGCTTCCAGTGGATTCTTGAGCCAACCCTTATCTAAAATATGTACAATTTAATTATCTAATATGCTAGATATTTTAATTCTTTAGATTTGACAATTAGAATGAATAATATTGTCCATATGAATAATGTTTGCTTCCAGTGGATTCTTGAGCCAACTCTTATCTAAAATATGTACAATTTAATTATCTAATATGCTAGATATTTTAATTCTTTAGATTTGACAATTAGAATGAATAATAATTAGATTTATTTAATTTTATGTTTATTTATTTTCTATGAATTAGAATAATCTAATTATTGTTTGACTTGATAATTGTGATTTTTGTAATGAATAACTATCTTATATCTTACTTGTATAAAGAAACATACTTTTACACTATATTAGTTGTGATGATATTCTTTATTTGTTGTGTGCAAGCTTTTTTTATCAACAATACCACCCCAACAGGGTTTGAACATTGGTGGCATGAACAACAATGCCACCTTTAAACCATCACACCATGCCAATATCGGTTGTTGTGTGCAAGTTTTAATTGTGTATAAATGGAATAGATAAATTAAAGAAGAGCATATTCTTTTATTTATGTTGCATAAAAGTAAAAGCTAAATTAAAACTAAGCAAAGGATAATATTAAAAATAGAAATGGATATTATTTAATTATATTGTAATTCTTTTACTATGATATTATGCATAAGTCAAACTATATTATATAACTAGCATATATATATATTAAATATTAATATATATATAAAATACGCCAAGAGTTATCTTTTCTCTAAGCGCCTATTAATAGAGGTCTTTATGAATTTGTCAATAAAACTGCTTTATAAACAAAGAAAAAAAAACTATTGAAAAATAAACAAAAAATAAATAAATACACTATTGAAAAATAAACAAAAATAATTATAAATAAATACATTGAAATTTGTTATAATTATAAAAAGTATATTTATGTTACTACTATAAATAAATGTTCACCTTAAAAACTTTAAAATTTATCAATAATTATACTTAGTGTCATTTAATAATTTTTTAATTAAATTGATTTTAAAATCTAAAAAAACGTTAGTCTCTCAGCTAATTATTTTTATTTTACTTTAATTTATCTTTTTAACATTCAAAATAAAAATAAAGTATAAATATATATTACAAAATAAAATAAAATTTTTTATAATTATAGGAATGATGAAATACTATTGCAGTAAGAAAAAATGATGAAAATAAGTGCATAAGAAGGATAACTCTCCACCTATTTTATATAAATAATAATGTTATATAAATACTAATTTATTATAATAATTACTATAATTAAATTAATTATAATTATTAATATTAAATTTTAGTATTAATAATAATAAAAATGAAATCATTATAAAATTGATTATGATATAAAAAATAAGTATTTAAGAGTGAATAAGATATCAAATTGATTTAAAACTATTTTTAAATCTTATATAAATCTACTTTAAATCTGCTTAAAAAAATGTCTACATACAATGAATGTAGTTATGCTAGTTGCATGTCATTTGAACATCAAATTCAAACTAAAGAGTTTTTCCTTACATTGAATTTTGCTTTTTGATGGATGCCATTGTAATACGCCTCTCAGCGTAATTAGATAATAAAATTGAACTCTTAGATTTTTTATAATTAAGATTTATAATTATGCATAAGCTTTATGATTAACTTCTTATTAAAAATTTGAAAAAAAAAAAAAACACTACATATGGGTTTTGGTGATGAACTTTAAGGAGATTCAAAGGGTTTTAATCTATGGATTGCAAGGGCATTATTCTAGAGAGATATAATCAATTATAATGATCACTTCAACAAAAAAATTTAATTAAGTGTTGATGCTTGAACCTCTTCCATAGAATACTCATAAGAATCATATTTTATTTGGATTAATATTTATTTAGTTTTAAGTTTAAATTTTATTATTGTAGGAATCTAGTGAATTGGAAAGCTAGCGAACTAGAGAATTCATTAAAGGAAAATTAGAGAAAGAAATGTATAATTGAACATAGAATGACTTAAAGAACACAAAATCAGTCTAATTTATTCTCATGCACTTAAGCTAAACTTATGACTGATTTTCTATGTTAACTAGAGAACTATTATTAGATCATTATGTCTCATTGCATAAGATGACACTTGTCGTGATATGATCCCTTCTCATTTAGGGCTGCTCCTATATAGCACTCAACCCTCGTTGTATTATCATACCTTTGGAAACCTTTGAGGGCCCCCATTTTCCTTGAAGATTCTTGATGCAACTATTCCCTGACTGTTCCTTAACTGATTGTTGGTCTACAGATAATTGAGGAGTTGATCTACTATTTGCTTGGCAATCACCGTAGGAGTTAATTTATGAGTTAACTTTTTTGTTTTAGATTATTGTTGTGTAATAATCTTTGGAGTCAATTTAGGAGTTGATTTTTCAGTTTAAGAGTTATTTTAGGTGTTTTTTTGGTAAATAAATAGGAGAGAAATGGACTTGTAGAAGGTAGCTTTTTCTAGAGATGTAATATGGTTTTGAATCAATAGATACAAAGCAATTTGTTATGAGTAAGAAACTCTAGCATTTTATTGTTTTGTTTTGTTTTGTTATGTGTATTTCCTCTATATTACAGAGGGAAAATCTAACAAGTTGCAGGTTCTGAGGATTGACTGCATCATTTTGGTATTAGATCAAACTACGATGGCCCAAAGAGGGATTATATGCAATGGGGAGGGAGAGGTAGGAGAAATTCTATTCTCTAGAGGAATAATGTTGATGATTAAGTCAGAAGAATAGAGGCTATTAAGAATAGGCTACACTTGGATGATTCTAAAGTGGAACCAAAGCATCCACAACATGCAGCTAGGGTAACAGACCCTATGGAGAGGCTCACTAAAGTAATATCCAAACAAGACTCCAAGGTGAAAGTGGATATTTTAGAATTTAAAGGTGAACTCAATCCATATTTATTCTTAGATTGGATCCAAGAGCTGGAGAGTTATTTTGAGATAGAAAGTATTGAGGAAGATGATCATAAAAGAGTGAAAATTGCAGCATCCAAGTTGAAGTCCCATGCTGCCCTATGGTGGGAAAATTTGTAGAGTTCCAGGAGAAGACAAGGGAAGGACAAAATCAGGTTGTGACCCAAGATGTTGAAACACCTGCGAGCTTGGTTCTTGCCTTCTAATTAACAGTGTAAAATTTGTTCAGAGAATTCCAAAATCTAAGGCAAAGAGATCAGTCCATTCAAACTTATACCAAACAATTTATGGGGCTTCAAATTCAAACTAATATTCAATAGGATGAAGAACAAGTTGTAATTAGGTATTTTAATGGACTAAGGTTTCAACTACAAGATGAGCTAACCTAATTCAAGTTACCTACTATGGATGAGGCATATGGATATGCCTTAAAAGAAGAGGAGAAATTACATCAAAAAATAGGTTGATGAATAAAAGGAGTGATAGCAACCCAAATAAAGGAAAAGGGAGTTTCTCCAAAACTACCAAAGGAGAAGAACTTGAGGAAAATGTGAAGCTTGACTTCTGAGGAAGAAAAGGGTTTAGAGGTAGGGGACGAGGACGACAATTTTTTGAGGATTGGATATTGTTGGGAATAGGATGCCATTTAATTGCAATCCTAAACATATTCCATGTATCTCCTAAGTCCTTGGAAAGTGTTCCCCAACACTATGATTAGAAAGAGATTAAATTTGAATGAAATGAACATGTAAATTGACATTTGTAATTATTCCTAAATGATAGGAACATGTGGGGACACCTAAGAAGAACTCCTACAAAATAGGAGCACATGGGGTGCCCACATGGAAGGTGGAACCCACCTTGCTTAAGTTAATTGTTTGGAGGAATGATAACACTTCAATAATGCATGTAAAGATCCTACAAGTTAGGGATTGATATTTACATGAGTGGAGTTCAATTTAGTTCAGTTTGGGGCACCTAAATTGAGGAGACTTTGGTTTTGACTTCATGTTACAGTGCGGAACTCTAATTGCACAATCTAGGCATAGATTTTTTAGAGGAGCTTTATGCTCTTGTATTTGATAACTCTTATGAGTTTACATACACAATTATTCTCTATTAATTGCAACAAGTGCATCAGATTTTATTGCAGGTTAGCAATTTGAGCTTGTGCATGTGTGAGGGTTTGAAGCATGGCATGGGATGTGTGGATTCATGCTTGGTCACATGGAATGCATGGATAGCTTGTGCTACAGAAAGTGTATGAGATTTTTGTGCAGGTTGTGAAGAAGGATTGTTGAAGGCAAGGAAGCATATCAATCAAGGATTGATACAATATTATTGTAATCTTGTTCTAAGGTTAAATAATACAATCACTATTGATTATGGTGGAGTTTTTTCCCGAAAGGGTTTCTCCACGTATATGTTGTGTCACTTCTATCTTCTTGTCTTATTCTTCTACAATCTTTTGTCTCTTTCTACAATTGGTAAAATTGATCTAAACAGGTTAATCATACACAAATAATTGTGACAAAGAACACTTAATTAAATCTACAATATAATAGTTTTACAAGTTTTAAGCTACAAATTCACCTTCTTTTTCAATAGAAGCCCTTACGATGCTTCATATGCAGCAAAGCTCATAAAGCTCAAGACTGCCCACTCAATCCTAAAGTTGCAAATTGATCTATGTTTACAGAGGAAGAGATTCAAGCTGTGGAACTAGAAGCCGAAACTAGAGAGAACCTGATGATTTGAAAGACCGTGACAGCTAGAAACAAACAACCTACAAATAAGGATTGGAAAAGGAAAAATGTTTTCTGAACTAGATGCAAGTGTCAAGGAAAGTTATGTAAAGGGGTAGTAGATGGTGGTTTAACAAATAACTTAGCAAGTATTGAAATGGTGTAAATATTAAATCGTTCTTGTATTCCCAAATCTGAACCGTATAAGATTTCTTGGTTGAAGAAAGATCAAATTGTGTTGGTTAATAAATCATGTTTCGTTACCCTTAACATTGGACCCTATGAAGATAAAGTATTATGTTATGTTGCACCTATGGATGCTTGCCATTTATTATTGGGAAGACCCTGGTAGTATGAAAGGCATGTAGTCCACCATGGTAGGGAAAATACTTATGAGATGCAACATGAGGGTCAAATCCATATTTTGAAGCCTTTCAAAGAAGAAGAATCAACTAGAATTGTAACATTATCATTGTTGATAATGAGTTGGAAAGAGTTTTTCAAGGAGTCTAAGAATGAGATTTGCTATCTATTTGACCCCAGAGGGAAAGAGAAATATGATCAACAAACTGTCCCAGTAGAAGTGCAAAAAATACTAAGCCAATATGTTGACTTGATGCCAACTAATCTACCAGTTGGCATGCCTCCTTATAGGGGCATCACCCATCAAATTAATCTTATTCTTGGTGCTATACTTCCAAATTGGGCTTCTTATAGATTGACTCCTCTAAAAAATGAGGAAATGAGAAAATAGATTGATGGATTATTAGAGAAGGGATTTATAAAGGAGAGCATGAGCCCATTTTCCACACCTTCTCTACTCTCACCCAAGAAAGGAGGGAAATGGAGATTATGTATGGATTCTAGAGTCATTAACAAAATCACTGTGAAGTACCGATATCTAATTCCCAAAATGGACGACTTGTTAGGTTTCCTAGTGGGTGCCAAAATCTTCTCCAAAACTGATCTCAGAAGCAGATACCATCTAATTCATATTCGTGAAGGAGATGAGTGGAAGACCTCCTTCAAAACTAAGGATGGTTTGTATGAGTGGGTAGTGATGTTGTTTGGTTTGTCAAATGCCCCAGATACCTTCATGTGGACAATGAATTAGGTATTTAGACTACACATTAGAAAATTTGTCAGTTTATTTTGATGATATCTTAACTTTTAGTAACAGTATGGAGGAACATGTAAAACATTTGAGGGTGTTGCTTGATATACTTAGAGAAAAAAGGTTGTTTATCAACCTTGAAAAGAGTGAACTTTGTAAGAATGAGTTGGTCTTCTTGGGTAGTGTTGTTTCAGTTGATGGGTTGACCATGGATCCTAGAAAAGTTAAGGGCATTCTTGAATGGCCTACTCCTCAAAATATCATGGAGGTGCTAAGCTTCCATGGGATGGTGAATTTTTATAAGAGATTCGTTAGGAATTTCAGTGGAATAAGTGCACCTATGAAAAATTGCACAAGAGGAAAGGCCTTTAGTTGGACCAAGGCAGCTGACTTGAGTTTTGAACACCTCAAAAGAAAGATAACTGAGGCTCCAAATTTTGCTATATCAGATATTGAGAAACTTTTTATAGTTGAGAGTGATGCTTCAAGAGTAGCTATTAGCGGAGTGTTCAGCCATGAAGGTAAACCTATCGCTTTCCTTAGTGAGAAATTAAATGATGCCAAAAAGAAGTATACTACTTATGATAAGGAATTATGTGATGTTGTACAAACATTAAAATATTGGAGGCATTATCTTCTACATAGGGAATTCATTTTGATGACTGACAATGAAGCTTTGAAGTACATTAATTCTCAAGGCAAGTTGTCCCACAAACATGCAAAGTGGGCTTCATTTTTGTAGGCTTTTACCTTTGTTATGCAGTACAAGAGTGGTAAATCTAATGTGGTTGTTGATGCTCTAAGTAGAAGGCGACATTTGTTGGTTGTAATGAGAAATGCACTTGTTGGCTTTGATGAAATGAAATATGAATATGGATTGCAAGGGCATTATTCTAGAGAGAGATAATCAATTATAACTACTTCATTAGGAATTTTTAATTAAGTGTTGAAGTTTGAACCTTTTTCATATTGAAATACTTATAAGAATCGTATTTCATTTGGATCAATATTTATTTAGTTTTTTGTTTAAATTTTATTGTTGAATCTATGAATCTAGTGAATTGGAAAACTAGCAAATTAGATAATTCATTAAAGGAAAAATAGAGAAAGCAATGTATAATTGAACATAGAGTGGCTTAAAGAATGTGGAATCTATTAAGTAATGTTTAAATTTGGAAGTAGGAACTTGTTCAAACTCTAGTTAAAAATTATGTAGGAAGAGCTAGTGAAAATGCTAGATTGTGAATTAAATCGATAGGGAATAAAAATTGATCAAAATGAGGTTGTAGGGTAAATCTAAACCAATTTGTTATTCTTATGAATTCCTTATTTGGTGTTTGAATTCTTTTTATAAACTTAATTTGGTGAATAGTTATGGAACATGTATTTTTGAAAAAATTCAAAGAGCTTAGAATCAACTTTTGTTAAAATTGAGGGTTAATAGTTTGGGCAAGTGTCAAATTATTTATGGAAGCATATTCTTGTGATTGAATAAAAAAAATAGGTGTATTTATTTTTTGCATTTTCATTGTCTTTTGCATGTTATATGTCAGGTTAGAAACTTGAAATGTTGTTTCTCTTTTATGTGTCTATTGTGTTTGGTTTCTAGGTCAATTAAAGGCTTATTAGGAAAATGGTAAATAGTATTAGGTAGTTATTTTTTGTAGAAAGAATCTATGGGTAGTAGCACCTAGGAGGGTTTCTAGCACCACTAATACCACCTAGGGAGATCTCCAATGCTACCACCAACATGCAAATGCATCAATAGCATCAAATTTTATCACAACTTAGGTCCTTTTTAATCTATTTTCTAAGTTTTGTTGTTATTTTTGCTTCTTTGGGTGTTTATTTCCATTTTTAGGTCTATCATAAAATAATGTATGATTCACTAAGTTGCAAAGAATGTCTTAGCACCTAAGTTAAGTGAAAATTCTAACATAAATATCTCCATCAAATTATAATTTTATGTCAAAGATCATCTTATCTAAAAATAGTGTTTAGGATCTTATAGGTCCCTTTGTAGTGAATATAATGATCAAATGAATTTAAGGAAACAAAATGTATGAATATTTTGAAAGTAAGAAACAAATAGATTTATTCTATAATTCAAATTAAATAAAAAAGTCAACAAGAAAAAATTTGCATATTGAAGTTGATCATGTGTGGATTTAGAGTGTGTAGGAAATCTCTAGAAGAAGGAATTGAAAGGAAGAAACATAAATAGAAACACTTTCTACACCAATCTAATGAGGAGAGCAATGTAAAAAATTTAACATTTTTTACTACAAAAAGTAGAAACATATATGGATATAAGATATGCAATATACCATAACACAAGATGTACATGAGGAAAACCCTTTCAAAATAACCACACACCAAATTAGCCTGAAGTATTATTTAGTAAACCAATGGAATACAATACACTTGTAGAGTAAGCTATTACAAGAGTTTCACCAACATGTAAGAATGAAGTAAATATAGAGCAACATAACAATTCTTATAAATCAACCATACATAATACAACTTCAAGCACTAAATAAATTGATGAAGCACAAATAAGAAACCATGGATGATTTGAGAAAACCATTTGCAAACCCATGAGAGGTATGGTGCCTAAATGCAAGGGTTCAAATTTCAATGCCCTTCTTTGGTCAAGTGGTATTCTTAGTTATTGTTAGTAATTCCTTATACAACTTAGAATATCATAACTTGCCACATTTGACCACCCATACTTGGGTGCCCCATTTTTTTCTCATTCAACATTCAAAAGATGTTCCATGAAAAGTGTAATAGCCTATCATAATATACTATTCAATATTTCAATGTAAACTCCCTTTTGCATGAGTTTATGTGTCATATAATATGTGACATACAAAACTCCCTTCATGATGACCTCACACACACCACAAGATACCAACACATGGCCAATCCATGCCACCTAAAAGTGTGACACCTAATCTAACTTCTCGTTAGAAGAAAAAGTTACTAAAAGACGCTTGTCAACTCTCCATGAGGGGATAAAATCTCTACAAGATAAAATAGCAAGTGCATACAAATATATAAAAATGAACATTAGGAATTCAAGGTCGAGATACCTTTTCCAAATAATAATTCCATATGAGTTAATTCATTAAACATACTAATTAGTGTTTTTCTTTGTTAACATGGTTTATGGTTTCAAAACCATGTAAGAGAAGGGATATTCATGAATTCATAGTAATAGGAGTTAGAACATTGATAGCTAGTAAACCTAGTTAGATTATGATCCTTTTATCGTTCTTATATCCAAGTGTTGATTGGATTAACAATTGAATCACTTAATTAAATATATATAGTATGTGTTACTTTACTTTGATATATATTGAACTTATATTACATTAAATAAATAAATAAGTGTTCTCATCTCTTAAGAAAATATGCACTTTTATAGTTTTACTATGTTGTTCTATTGATCTACTAGAGGGCTCATTATAATATGAGTATTACAACTTAGATTAAGTGTAAAACTTTGAACAAGGCACTTAGATTTCCTACTTAAAACAATCCCTAAAGGATCATAAGACATGAATTAATAAAACATCCATAGCATCTCATGGCATCATTATTATATCATTCTAGAATAATAAGGAGCATCATTAGATCAAGGACACCTCTATCCAACTCCTTCCATTTTATAATCCTTTTATATTGCATTACACATTTTTGAAAACAAAAAAAAGGGATTTGACCAAGATGCAAGGGGAAAGTTAGTATGATTTTGTATCCTAGTATAACATGTCCCTTCAAGGTGTTCTTAAATATTACCTCAAAAAACCAAATATAATTTACAGAGAAAAACTTGAAGCACACAACTAACATGAACAATATCATAGAAAAATGATGAGATTGTAGTTTTTGGTAGATATAATTACATTGATAATACTATCAAGTTGATTTGCGGATTTTACAAATTCATATGTTTGACAAGATATAACAATTATGTGAAATTAAATTACAAAAATACAACTATATACATATAATAGCCAATTCATACATCACCCCCTTTGGAGGAGCTAACTACCCCAGCTACACTTTACTTGTCATGTATACAACTCAACTCATTTACATTAATATACATTTTATTTACTTGATTAATCATTTATTTAGATTGGAATAATATTTAGAATAAGAGAAACCCCAATTTAGGGTTCCTTTTTATTCCACTTCATATGGATTTTACAATTCCTTTTCTTATTTTCAAATCTAATCATATTTGATTTTCCAATTCTTATATCAAGTTTTTGACTAGAGGTAAAACAATTTTTGAAGGGACCCTGAAACCCTTTACAAAAAAGAGAGTTGCTTCAAAAGATAAGAACGCAGATCAACAAACAACTAACAAGCAATAAAATAGCTGTCAAAAAAGGAGGAGCAAAGACAACAATTACAAATTCTTTAGAATGTTAGCAGCCTTCATATCACTTTATATTATCTTATGATGCACTTCCATAACTTCAAGAATTTGTTTGGCAAGTACCCTAGCTTTCAACTTAGTTTTATTACAGGTCTGAGTACAAGGCCCCATTTCACTTACCTCTTTAATCAAAACACTAGGCAAACCAACAACAACCTTACCATTTGAAGCTTCCTCCATCCACTACCTATTCGCAGAAGCGTCATTACCACCTGAAGCTTCCTTCATCCATTACCTCACCTTCTCATTGAGGATAGTCAAACCCTTTGCTTCATTCCTCATAGCAGATTTGGTCACATCCACAACCTTGTCCAATTTCATATTAGCTCATTCCATTTTCTCTTCCAAGGCCACAATCCTCTTTTCAAAAAATTGCTTCAACTTTAACATTTCATCAGCAAAAATATTTAAAGCATAAAAAATTTGGTTAATTTGAGCATGTAGAGAGGACTTCAAAGATTCCCTAGCTTTACTCACAACCCCATAAACCTTCACATTGGTCATATTTAGTTCATGGAAAGCCCATTTAAACAACCTAAATAGAGAGATAGAACCCTCCTTTGCCAAGCCCAAAACATTAGGTAAATCCTCTCGGTGAAAATTGAACACATCCATTGCATCCGCTTTAACCTCCTAGGATTCACTGCTCAAATTTTGACTATCAATCACTTCTTTCCCCTTTTCCCTAGCAATTGGCGTTTGTATTTTTTTAAGAGAGCTCGCAATTTCATCAACAACAGTCCTCCCTCTATTTTGTTTCTTCAACCCCTGTTCAGGCACATCCATGTTATCCTACCCGCTAGCAACATTTAGAGGTGACTCAACACCAATTGACTCCTCCTAGCTAGGATTACCAATCCACTTAGCCATCTTATTTCTACTCTTGCCCTTTGAGCCCTTTTTTCTCTTAGACCCAGACACAAGGGGCATTCCAATCTTTTCCCCAACAACAACTTTCTTCCCTTTTATCAGGGCAGAGGATTCACCCTTCCCAATTTTGTAGGGTTTTTCACCAACCACCTCACCACTAAAAGTATCATACTCTACAGAAACAATGGTAGATTTACCTTTCTTACCACCCTTAAAAGGAGTAGGAGGCTCCGAATAGACTTCCATTGAATCCTCTGAGTCAGGTTCATAATCATCATCCAGTTCCAACCCGATCTCATACTCCAAATCCAATTTATTTTTCTTACCTTTAGGAACCTTCTCAAGGTTCTTAGGAACCACATAGGACTTGGCATAATCCAAAATGAGGAGGATTAAGCCAACATGAAGCACATGATTTATAGGATTACGCTTGTGACACTTAATCCCATATTTCAAGGATGCCAACAAATAGAAAGGAAAATAAACTTTCTTCTTGTGCCTAAAGTGGTTTAGAAGGACAAAATGATAACCAGAAAGGACTAAGAAATGACCTTCTAGAGTTATATAACTCATGATTTCTTCTATGTCATCTCCCTAAAGAGCCTTGATAGAATTATGGTAGTAGCCACCACATTTAGCTCTCTCCAACTTCTTCCTTTCATCATCTTTAATGAAAATCTCCAACACGACATTAGACTCCTTCTTGTCTCTATACACTTTCCTACCCTCAGTAGAAATGCCCATGATACCAAAAATAAGGTCTTCATTCATGTCAAATTCAATTCCACCCAACTTAAGAACCCTATTATACTAGCCCTTAACAAACATCTTTGTCGCCTTCAGATCATTCATGTGGAGTCTCTCAATATACGACATAATCCCACCCAACTATAGTCATTCCCACACTTTAGAATTGGATTTTAGAGTATCACAAGAGAATGGACCAGCCTTGTTCCTTTCTACACCCATGATCATAGACACAGTGAAACCCAGTACCTTGAGAAATTTGCAAAAAATGAGAAGAAGCCTTGAGAACAAAGGTAAAGAATAATCCACAATCTGTGTGAAAATGACATGGTGGTAGAAGGTAATTATTATTCTTAAAGATTGCCCCATATGGATGATTTTCAAATCATCAGAAAAGCAAGCAAGATCCAAAATAGAATCACACTAAAGGGTAACTTGCCATGTGACTAGGCTCATGTGGAAAAAGGTCATTATGAAACCGATGCCCTCCTTAGCATTTTTGGAGATCATTATTAAGACAAACAAGGGCCTCTATAGGAAGGGGATCATCCTCATCGCAAATCCTATGTACGCTAACTCCAATGTTAGCAAAAACATAAGCTAAACCATTACCCTCTCTAAAAATATGTGATATATAAAATTCATCAGAGGAATTCAATATTTCAAACACATCCAAAATTAGGGATTCAACAGTCCATGAGGGGGGAGTAGAATTCTTCAAGTTATTAATAACATTTAACAAATCCCCCTCTAACCAAACCTTCTTGAAACCTTTAGATTGAGCAACCTTCAACCCATGATAGGTAGCTGAAGCTTCCGCAAAGTGGTTTTTTTGGGTTCCCAAAGGGAGTGCTAGTACGGAAACAAACCTACCAATTCTTATATCAAGTTGGTCTTATTTGGTTTTTCATTACTTTAAATATCTATATTTTCTCTTGTAATTGTATGTCAAGGTCTCAACCTAATTATCATTTTCTACTAAGGTATATCCTTAGGTTAAATCCCACCATGTCCATGAAACAAATGGACGATCCCACCACTAAGGACATTAATTATGGGGAGGCTACCTTTGGTCATGATTCACATGTTGCTCATGTGGATATGCAATACATAACACTTATTACACAAATTCTTAGATTATTTTTTCACTTCATATCATTCAATTTTGGTAAACGGTCTTCATGATTTATTCAAGAATAAACCATATGGAATGGAGCTCCTTGGGGTATATTCCAATGCATAATATCATAAAATCCCCTTCATAAATATATTTCTTCCTCTACCCTCCCAAGCTTCTTCTTTCATAATTCATCCTCACACTTCATCCTCGTATTAGGCATGACACATGTGCAATCCCCCCTCTCACTTATCATCCACATTACCTAGTTCTTATTGAATTGAAGTATTTCATTGTTCCCAATTCTCATATCCAAACCACTATTATTTTTCCTCTCATACTTTTCATCCACCTTCATTGATTACATATCAACCCATCTAAATCCCCCTAATGCATCTCATGTTACCACATATATTATTATTTACACTCATACACCTAATGTTTATCCATCTACCATTAAAACTATCATAGAGATATTTTATGAGATGGAGTCTAAATTCAATACCTTTCCTTCTAGCCATACAAATGATGCTATAAATGAAATTGATCATATCATATGATATTATGCTTAAGTGAACCCAATGACCCATTTAAGATCATTCAATGGAACATACTTGGATTATGTTTATGATAATAAACTTTCCAAGCTATTTTCAAGAGCCTTAAAATACTATGTACTTAAACATTTATATTCTTCACTCCATGGTTCTATTTGTTCATTCACTAAATTAGTAAGTGTATTTGTGCACTACTTTAATATTAATTTTGAATAATATTTGGTATCAAAAGGAGAGGAGGTGAAAATTGGAATTATTAAGGAAGACAACTATTATCCTCCATAAAAGTTTCTTGAGATTCCTCCTACCTTGGGAAACTTAGTTGGATAGGTCATATTTGTCTCCTTAGTCACATTGGTTACTTGCTTTCTTAGGGCCTTTTACCCTTAGGGAGTCCTAGTGTTTTTTTTCTTTTGGTTTGATTGATGTGCATAGAGTGCATTTAACTAAAAATATCCATGGTAATTGAATTGATATCAATTATTTCAGTAGATGAACTTCTTACATGATAAGAATTTGGATGATGATGGTGGAGGTAGAGAAATTACCTTAGGTGCAAAAATTTAGATTAATTATCATTCTAGTAATAATAAGGATTCAAAGGTGGAGATGGGTAAAAATATTTATGAAAGTATCATAAGGAGAGGAAGTCACAATTATTATTGAATCAATAGACTTTTTGCAATAGAAAGGAGTAGGATAAAAGAAGGGTGTGATGGAAGATGAGATGGAGGAGGATAAATATATGGTAAGTTTCCTTTTTATCTATCCTAACTCTAGTACGTTAGATACTATGAAGAAGGATGAAGAAAAGTAGAGAAATATTTCTATATTATTTGCTTCGTTGAAAAGAGATGCTTTTCCTTGTAAAAAATTCTTTAATGATTAATTGGTCTTTGTGCGGGTTAAGAAATTAGGTATTTATATTTTATTTTATAAAATAATTCACACAAGGTTGTTCTCAATTATTTTCAAACCCTAGTACGCAATGGAGGGTGTTGGCTAGGCCTTTTTGGAACTGAGTAAGTCAATATTAAGGTTTCTTCATTGTCCCTAGTCGATATCAATCCTATGAATGTGGCTATTAATTCTAGTCCTAGATGGATTAAAGTATAAAAAAATTATTTGTAGTTGTGGAAGCTACTTCCTAATTCCCTTAAGCATTTTTGAGAAATTTAAAAATAAGAGGATATTGATCCACTCTTCATTATATAAATTCTATGATTTTCTTTGTGTGGAATTTGATATTCGATACACTATTTATTTCTAATAGGAGGTGTGTGTGTGTGTGTGAAATGTGCAAAGTTAGTATCAACACAAACCTTAATGAACCGATTTATATTCAAAGATTCAAAGCAAAGTAAACTATTCTAAATTGCATCTTAACGAATCTTTCAAGAATGTCTCATTGTCCTCTATTCCTATGGATTTATTAAACCGTTTGGCCCTCATATGAGCACAAAGGTTGTTAAAATGACTACTTAGGAAATAAGATATCATTCAACATGCAAGCCAACTATATGCCTACATGAAACTAAGTGCAAACAATGATGATGAATGCTATGATGAGTGAAGGATGATGTTGATGATAAATACACAAACAATGGTGGATACTATGGTAGTGATCTATATGATTCTATGCATGATTCTACATATGCTCAAATGCAAACTTAAAATGAACTAATCTAAAATGCAACTATGATGCAAGATGGATGATAAAATGCAACTATGAAGAAACTATGCTAATCTAAGATCTAAATATGATGCAAAACATGATGTAAAAAAAAGCTATAAGACTCCCAAAATGCTCCAAGCTCTAATGATAAACCTGCATGATAACTTTACTTCAAATGTGGATGCAAAATACAAGGCACAAGGGTTGTATTTATAGCCTTTTCCAAGCATATAGTGAGGTGGCAATAATCAACGGTCCAGATTCGAATTAGAAGAATGGATGGTGAAGATGAAGAGAATCAAGATGTTGTCCCCTTGACCAAAGACAACATGCCATTTGTATGGGAGAATCTCTTGACCAATGGGCAACATGCCATTTGGATGGAAGATTCAAGTGTGGGAAGAGAAGACCATGTGCTTCCAAAATTGGTGGAAGTGTGGGAAGAATAAGTCATGTGCTCCAAAATTGGTGGAAGTGTGGGAAGAATAAGTCATGTGCTCCAAAATTGGTGGAAGTGTGGGAAGATAAGACCATGTGCTTTCTGAAATGAGTTGAAGATAATTCTAATTAAAAATTAGAGTTATTTATTTTTATGTGACCTTGGTGAGGTGGCACAAAATGTTGTAGAAATGTGCTCTAATTCCTAATTGGATTTAGTGAAGATTAATTAAATAAAATGAGTTTAGGGAACCTTGTTTATTTAATTAATTTAGAGGAAGATGATTTAGATTTGGAGAATTAGAGAAGGGTGAACAATATAAATAAATTTATTTATACGTAGTCAGAATATTAATCAAATAGCTAGTATTTAATTAATTAAAGGTGATGACCTTTTTTAGGTTTATACATTTTTCCCCTCTTTGAAGTAATGTGTTTATATGTTGCTTCAAAGAAAAATTTGATACCAATGCTCAAAATTTTTTTTGATGCCCTAGATGATGCCCTAGATGTTGATTTTCAGGTATTGATGGATATATGCCCCCTCAAGAGATAAATTGATAAAATGTGGGATTTTTGATGTTTTGTCGAGGATTCAATGATTGTGTGATGATGTTGTAGTGATGTGATGATGATCCAACGTTAAAACATTGATGCTTTGATGTCAGATATGATTTATCTCTCGAAATTTGATTCTACACTCTCTCCTTGAATAATTTTGATTAATTAAACCCCATTTTTTATAATAAATCCCACCATAATTCCCTCCATTGTCCTTTTAAAGGTAAAAAGTGGGAAAAGTGAATTCATTTGCACATTGTGAGTTTGGATAATTTGGAGAGTGGAGAGCTAGAGGAAGATGGAGATCCCTTCTTACAAGCATCGTTTCGAGCGCCTTTGTCGCCATGGTCACCCTGCTACAGCTGGACCTATGGTACGCATTACGAGAAACCTCCTTTAGTCATCTTCCTGCCTTTTTATCGATGTTTTGAACTTGGTAGATAGATGTTGTTGGCCCTTTAAAAACCATTTTTCACTTTTGGGGGGTATTTTTGTTGTTTTCAAGTCATTTTTGGGAGTTTATGGGAGTTTTGGTGCCTCTTGCTTCTATTCTAGCACCTTTTGCTTGTGTTTTGGCACCTTTTGCTTCTGTTATGGTGCCTTTTGCTTCTATTTTGGCTCCTTTGGGGTCCCAAATGGCACCTTTTGCAAGCTTAACTTCATGTTTTTGTGCTTTAGACCCTGAAATGGTGCCTTTGGGGTCCCAAATGGCACCTTTTGCTCATTTTGTGGTGCCTTCGGGGTCCCAAATGGTGCCTTTTGCAAGCTTGGGGGTTTTTCCCCTGAATGATTCATGATGATTTTCCCTATTGTTTGCTTGTATGACGATGTTTGATTGATTAAAGTCCTCTTGTTTATGTCGAATGTTGCATTGTTGATGTTTGTTGAGGCTTGTATAATGTTCATGAATCATGTTAGTTGTTGCATTGTTATGTTTAGTGATGGTTTTGATTGATCTTAGTCTGATTGTGTGATGTTTGTTGCTTGATTGATGATATAGTTGATGATTTGATTTCATGATAGGTGAGAGTCAAAGGATAGGATAACTTGGTGATGTTTCGACCTCATGATAGGTGAGGATCGAAGATAGTGTATACACCTAAAAATGGTCTGGATAATCAAATTAATTAAATACGCTTTATTTGATTAATTATCTTAAATTTCCTCTACTATTAAATAAATAGAAATATTTATTTATAGTTCATTTCTTCTATTCTTTGGATTTAATTAAATATACAACTTTTATAGTTGGTGTTATTTAATTATTATATTATTTTCAATCTTAATTAAATAAACAAAGTTTTACATTTTTTTTGTTTAATTATCATATTCCTTCTATTTAATTTAATAAAAAAATTCTATAGTTTGTTTTATTAAATTATTTATTCCCCTTTTTGCTAATTTAAATAAATCAAAAATATTTAAATAAAGGCATAAAGCAAATTCCTCTATTTACTCACCTACCAAATTTGATATTCCAAAATCCAATTTATTTCAACTGACATTCATGGGAAGCTGTGGAGAGAAATTTGAATCATCTCTCAACTCTTCTTCCTCTAATCTTTCCTATCATCTTGCCTGATGTTTTCATGGGGAGAAACCATTCCCTTCATCAGCTCTACCTTCTTCATCTCCCACCCTTCAAATCTCAAGATTGAATCTAGGCCTCTTTTGTGCTACCTGGTCACAAACTGTTGCCATGAAATCTATATATACAAACTTTCTTCACAAGAAATGGACCTCGAATCTTTGTGAAAACTTACTTTGCAGCATTCATAGCAATCAAGCAATCATATCAATATCAATAGAAATAGTATCTTAGCATCATAGCAATCATAAGCATTAGTAGAATTCACATTACGACAACATCATAGTTTTACTATAGCTTTCATCCATCAGGTTCATGTCAAAATATATTACAGTAGTCTATTTATTTAATAGTAGAGGAAATTAAAGTGATTAATCAAATAAAACGTGTTTAATTAATTTGATTATCCAGACCATTCTTAGGTGTATACATTTTGCCCCTCTTTGAAGTGATGTGTTTATGCATTGCTTCAAAGAAAATTTTGTTGATGCTGCTAGTACTGACGAATTTTTTTTTAGAATGCCCCTGACTTGCCCCAGACATTGATTTTGTTGTGATGATGGATATATGCCCCCTCAAGAGAAATTGATGAATTTTTTATTTTTGATTTTATTTTTCATAATTTTGCAAATTTTTATGATTTTTTGATGATTTGGTGTAGATTCGATTAATATTTGGTGATGAAATAATTTATCTCCTGATAAAGAAAGATTAACTATACAAAATTGATTAAATTGATGCCCTGTTTTGCCTCCTTGTGTTTGATGATTGTTAATCACTTCAGCCGATTGTTTGATTTGATGATAGGATGATGATTGACCTCATGATAGGCGAGGATCAATGATAGGATGATGATGATTGACCTCATGATAGGCGAGGTTCAATGATAGCTTGATAATTGTCCTCATGATAGGCAAGGATCAATGATAGATTGATGATTGTCCTCATGATAGGCGAAGATCAATGACAGATGCTCACGAGATTTGATCAAATTCTTATTAGAGCTCATTGGATTTGATTGATTGATAAGATTGCTGATTTGCAATATGTTATGATCATAGGAGAATTTTAGAGTTCTTCCCAAAGATGTGGGACATGATTCCACATCTGGTGTAGGCTGATATTGATATCATCAGTTGATGTAGAAAATCTATAATGTAGATGCAAAACTAATATGAATGCAATATAATTTAACCATGCAAATCTACATATGCAAGCATTGGCATCTTAGTAGTCCATTTATCGTGCTTTTCATCATCATTGAGCTTTTAAAATGTTGAAAGTGAGTACAAGCATCGATGGTATGAGTTAGACCATGATGACTTGGGTACTACTTTCATGATTTTTGATATTGCAAGTTAACACAAGCATCTAGGTATAATTAAACTGAGATAACCTGAACATTTCTTGCATAAACAGACAAGAATTAATCACTTTCCCATGTGAATTGGAATGTCATCAGTGATACTTTGTAGAGCACATCTTGTGACAATTCACACAGTGATTATGATTAATTCACAAACAACAGACAAAGAAAATACCATTCTCCTTCCTAGCTTCTCTAGTTCAATACATCATCAAGGAGCTCCAAAGAAATGATAACAAAGATCAAAGTACAACTATCCAACCTTTGCTTAAAGCATTTCAATCATTATTTATATTAGATCATCCATATTGATTTTGATTTTCTGATGTTTTTGTGATTTTCTGAGATTTTGGATCAAACCTAACCTAAAGACCTATCCTAGGGGCCTCGGGGGCTGATCAAAGATTAGCCTTGCCTACGTTATACATACAGAGACCATGTAGTTCAACTGATGACTCATGTTTTTGACTTTTTGAGACTGAATTTTTGACCTATTTTTGGATTTGCTATTGTGATATGGAAGTTTGATGTGTTTTTGATGGTGATTGATGTTTTATGTTAGGTTGTGTTTCGATCATTATTTTCGTTGTGTTTGTCATGTCGTTGTTTGTCCATTTGATTAAGCTCGATGTTTTATTGGTCTCAATGATGTTTAGATGTTGCCCGCAAGCTAGGGTGAGACATGACCACATGATATGATTTGATAATGGATGTAAAAATGATGGTGGTGAAAGTAACAATAATGGCATGCTTCCAAATAGATGGGAGAGCTGATTTGAATCACAAATAGCGCATGTTTCTAGGTTTTCACTACATGTTTTTATTACGCTTTTTAAGTCTTTTTTTTAATTTTTTTTGTATTTTGTATTTTTCTATTTTTTTTGTATTTTTTTGTATTTTTGTATTTTTTCTGATTTTTTTGTATTTTCTTGTTACCAAGATGCATGTTTGCCAAGTTTTCATCAAGGTAACCATTTTTAGAAACTAATTCATGCACTGGGCGATTCAGGTATAGAACTTTTTGAGATGGATATTGTTAATGGGTTCATCAAATAGATCCCCTTCAGGTGTAGACAATTGATATGCTCCTAATCCATACACTGATATGATTACAAAGGGATCTAGCTAGTTAGGTTCAAACTTCCCTTTCTTTTCTCTATCCTACTGATTCTTAGGGTTTTCCTTTAGGACCAAATCTCCAACTTGAAAGAATCTAGGTTTGACCCTGTGATTGTAGCTCCTTGACATTCTTTGCTTGTAGGCCTTTAAATGATCAACAAATTGTTAACGACATTCATCCAATAATTCCAGTTCCTATAGTCTAGAGACTCTATAATCCTCATCTGTAATGATACCCTTCAGCGAGACACAAAGTGATGGTATTTATACCTCAATGGGTAGGATGGCCTCTAATCCATACACCAAGGCATATGGTGTAGCTCCTGTTGGTGTTCTAATGCTAGTTTTGTAGGCCCATAATGCAAGATTTAGCTAAACATGCCAATCACATCCAACATTTTTTACCATTTTCTTTAGTATTTTTAGAATCGTCTTGCTTGAGGCCTTTGCTTGGACATTTCCTTGTGGATAGTACGATGTTGAGAAACGATGTTGGATATGGAATTGTTCACATAATTCTTGGATGTCTTGGTTTTTAAAAGGACTACCATTGTCTGTGACAATGGATTGGGGTTCCCCGTACTGACATATGAGGTAGTTGAGTATGAAATATGAGAACTTCTTTCCGGTGACTATTGTTAAAGGAACTACTTCTATCCATTTTGTAAAATATTCTATTGATGTGATGATGAACTTATGTCCATTGGATGAAGACAGGTTTATTTTTCCTACCAGGTCTAGTCCCCACTGACAAAAGGGCCATGTTGATGTGAAGGGTTGTAACTCTTGTGCTGGCGCATGAATTAGATTACCATGAATCTAGAATTTTTGACACTTTTTAACATATTGATAGGACTCCTTCTCCATGTTTGGCCAGTAATACCCTAAACGAAGGAGTTTCTTAGCTAGGGTTAGCCCACTTGAATGGGTTCCACAAATACCTTCATGGACCTCTCATAAGGATGTTTCAAATTTGTGATGTTCCAGACACCGAAGAAGAGTATCATCTAGACCTCGACAGTAAAGGATGTCAACGATCAATGTATGTTGTGTGGATTGATAGATAAAGTTACGATTTTGGTTTCTAGAGAGATCGGGAGGAAGGATATTATCTTTGAGGTAAGTATAGATCTCTCCATATTGTGAGGTTTGAGTGTCGGTTATTTGGCATATGGTCTATGAATCAGGATTGTTGTATGCAGGGTTAGATACTTGTTCCACCATAAACTCATAACGACCTTGCTTTTTTGGTAATTGCAAAAGGGAAGCAATTGTCACCATGGCATTTGCAACTTTGTTCTTTGCCCTTGGTATTTGCTCGAACTTGATATCCATGAAGTACTTTTTAAGATCATCTATCATCTTCTTGTAAGGCATGAGCTTCTCATCTTTTGTCTGATACTCATCATTTACTTGATAGATGACAAGCTGTGAGTCCCCATACACTTGCATTTCTATTATTTTCCATTCAATAACTACTTTGATGCCAATAATTAATGCTTCATACTCAGCTACATTTTTGGTATAGGGAAACATTAGCTTATAGGATCTTGGGATGGTGTGCCCTTGAGGTGTGACAAATTGAATTCCCGCGTCAGATCCTCTTTGTGTGTATGATCCATCAAAATAGAGCCTCCATTGTTGTGTTGTAATATTCAGGATGTTAGCATCTGGAAATTCAATGTTCATTGGATGATGATCTTGTAATGGAGCTTCAACTAGTTGATTTGCTATTACCTATCCTCTGATGGCCCTCCTGTTGACATATTGGATGTCAAACTCACTCAAGATCATGATCCATTTTTCCAATCTCCCTGTTAGAGCAGCTTTACTGAGTAGATATTTCAATGGGTCTATTTTTGCTATGAGCCTAACTATATGAGTCAACATGTAGTGTCACAACTGTTGGGTTGCAAAGACCACTGCCAAACAAGCCTTATCTATGAATGTGTGGTTTATTTCATATTCGTTGAGTGCCCTGCTGATGTAGTAAATAGCTTGCTCTTTTCCTTCAGAATCCTCCTGTGCCAATAGAGCTCCTAAAGATATGTCAGTTGTTGCAATATATAGTAACAATGGTCTCTCTGCCGCAAGTGGCATGAGTATTGGAGGTGACATCAAGTATTTCTTTATCTGGTTAAAAGTTGTTTCACAATCATGATCCCACTTGAATGAAACATTCTTATGAAGTAGATGACTAAATGGGTGACTTTTGTCCGCCAGCTAGGAGATAAATCTCCTAATGGATTGTAACCTGCCTTGTAGGCGCCGTAATTGACTGATATTTTTAGGTGGCAGCACTCCATTATT
This sequence comes from Sequoia sempervirens, assembly GCA_007258455.2. Lineage (NCBI taxonomy): Eukaryota > Viridiplantae > Streptophyta > Pinopsida > Cupressales > Cupressaceae > Sequoia > Sequoia sempervirens. Next base: position 65,076 of record VDFB02380535.1, read on the forward strand.
TATTTAACCTTAGCAGGATCCACTTCAATACCTTTCTTTGAAACTATGTAACTAAGGAGTTTTGCTAATGTTACCTCGAACACACATTTTTTTGGGTTCAACCTAACATTGAACTTCTCTAGTCTAGTGAAGATTTTATCTAGAATCTCCAGATGTCCTTCCCTTGTGTATGATTTTGCTAAGATTTCATAATGTTACCTCAAACACACATTTTTTTGGGTTCAACCTAACATTGAACTTCTCCAGTCTAGTGAATATTTTATCTAGAATCTCCAGATGTCCTTCCCTTGTGTATGATTTTGCTAAGATTTCATCCACATAATCTTCCATGAAAGTATGCATCATGTCATGGAAAATAGTGGTCATCGCCCGCTGATATGTCACACTTGCATTTTTCAACCCGAAGGGCATGACATTCCAACAGAATGTACCCCAAGGAAAAGTGAATGTCATTTTTTCCTGATCTTCGGGTGCTATTTTTATTTGATTATACCTTGAGAAGACATCTATTAAAGATAACATGGCATGTCCCATTGTTAGATCAACAATTATGTCAATATTGGGTAAAGGAAAATCATCCTTTGGGCACACCTTGTTTAAATATTTGAAATTTGTGCATATTCTGATGCTATTATCAGGTTTTGATATTGGCACAATATTTGAGATCCATTATGCATAATCTATGGACCTGATAAATCATGCATCCAACAATTTCTTTAGCTCTGCTTTCACCATCAGGGCGATGTGGGGATGCATCTTTCTCAATTTTTGTTTGACTGTTTTGATTCCTTTTGGTAGCAACAAATGATGCATGAGGAGATCTAGATCTAACCTTGGCATGTTAGAATAAGACCACACAAAATTGATGTGTCGCTCCTTAAAGAATTTTGTGAATGCAGGCTTTTCCTGTTTTGTCATGGATGCTACTAGATCTAAGATCTTGGCCTTTTCAGTTGTTCCCATATTTATAGACTATGTTGGTTCTACCAGTATTGATGATCTGTCATGGTAATGCTCTGGGAGGGTGTCAAATATTTCATCCTTCAGTGCCTTAGAAAAGGTTTTCACAATTAGATACATTCTTTATTTTTTATTTTTCAAAATCTAATGCTACCTTAGAAAGGTTTTCACCATTAGATTTATTTATTCTGTTGTCATTTTTGCAACTGGAAGATTTGGCACCCTCCCTTTGTGAAGTGTCGTTATGAGTGTTATGGATAGAACTCGCATCAGGTTCATCACTACAAAGATAGTTTATGATGGCCTCATCATTTGAAAAGACTGGTAAATGAATAGGTTCGGTGGGTTCCCAGTCAATAAGTTCGAGATGCCTCAAGGGTAATAAGTCATCATTTTGAGTAATGTCAACAGTTGTTAGTGTTCTGATAGCTAAGTGGTCAAATTTGTTGGTAGGAAGGTCGAGGTCTATGATAGTACTCACCTCCAAGTCATCTGTCTCACTTGATGTCTGATCATCCTCACTTGAGTCATCGATATTTGTTGATCCCATTATAAATGGTCTATTTCTTGAACTTTGTCCCTCCTCTCGTAAGGGTGTATATGTTTGAATGACATCAATTTTTTTGTTAGTGTATGATGTAGTAGATAAATGATCCCATTCATACTCATTGGAATATGTGTCAAAACCATATCTCATTTGTAGAATCCTTTCTACCACTTTCTGAGTTACTTCCTCTTTTGTTTCCCCTGTGTAGCCTAATCCTATTTTGTCTTTAGGCTGCAGTGTTAGAGGTTGAATAGGTTCTATAATACCATCCTTTCTCTGGCCAATTGGTCCTTGGCCTTCATAGCCCATTTTTTCTAAGATAACTTTCCCTTTTCCATACTGATCCGTTTTGATGTTGATACTTGTTGATGTTGAGGCTTCTTCATCCTTGTATAGCTAATTGAGAATGGCTTTGTCTTCTGACTCATCTTCAAGGGTACCTGCTTTAACAAATCTTTCATTAAGAGTTTTGATTGGTTGTGATGATCGTGGTGTGTTTGATATGGGTTTTCCATATGATTTTGGTGATGGTAGCAATTGTGATAGACACAAAGATTGCTCAAGGGAATATTCTTCTAAGCCTTTTTCCTTTAACTGAACCTTGTCTGAAAATTGTTGTGATAACTCATTCATAGGACCTTTAGTGTTTGATATAGTTGTGTCTGCCATAGTTGTTTCCTTTACCTTATCCTTCTTCTCAACCCATTTGGATATGAAATTAGGTTGTCTTTCACCATTGGATGAAGTGGAAGTGTTGAATTCTCTTTTGTGGGGTACCATAGTGTCTTGATTTGCTTTTAACATGTTGCAAGTCTATGGATTATTGTTGTCAGCTGATATGGTGACCTCTTGTCCATTTACTAGAAATTTCATACATTGATGGTATGTCGAAGGTACCGCTTGCATTTCATGGATCCATGGATGACCCAATAATATGTTATATGTTAAATCCTAGTCCAACACTTGACAAACAATGTTTTTGACAATCGATCCTACTTGAATTGGAAGTACAATCAGCCCCTTGGAAGACCTTTCCTCTTCATCATATGCCTTTATTGTTATCTTTCTTCTAGCATCAATGGCGTTGTCGGAATAGCCTAGTGCATGAATTAGTTTCAAAGTACAAATATTTAATCCAGCTTCGCCATCTATTAAGACACGCTTGAAGCAGTGTTTATGGATTAGAACCTCTATATGCAAGGATGCATTGTGTGGGTGATTTGATTCCTCTATTTACTCACCTACCAAATTTGATATTCCAAAATCCAATTTATTTCAAATGGCATTCACGGGAAGCTATGGAGATAAATTGGAGACAAATTTGAATCAATCTTTCAAATATTCTTCCTTTGATCTTTCCTATCATCTTTCCTGATGTTTTCATGGGGAGAAACCACTCCCTTCATCAGCTCCAACTTCTTCATCTCTCACCCTTCAAATCTCAAGATTGAATCTAGGCATCTGCATAGTGTTTGTTACTAAAGCCCGTGAAGGATTCAATTTAATGACGATCTTTTTCTCATAAATAGATGGAGTATACTTGACGTTAACAAAAACATCATCATAATCATATAGTTGCATCATTATATTCATTTGCAGACATTCATACATTTGAATCAAATAATTTTGCATTTATCATATCAGATTTTCCGTATCACATAAAATTGCATGAAGAAAATCTCAAAAACATAAATCTCTATCATATCACATATCATTAATCCATCCATTTATTATATCATATATCATACATCATTTTCATCCATATATTACATCATATATTTGCATTTACACCAAAATAAAAATACATATACATCATGCATCCATACATCATCCATACATCATCTATGCATCATCATTATGCACATCATAAATAAAACATCATTCATCATAAGCATATTATCATGATATAAATTGCATCCATAACATCATAATAAAAGGATCATCACGTAGCATATAGAATAGAAGAAAATGCATCCATCACGGAATCATGTAGAATACATATGGATCGAAGAGTCCATTGCATATCATATAGATCAAAATAATAATGTCAAGTATATAATGATGTCTAAAATGAAGAGAGAAATAACATCGAAAAATGGCTGTAATCAAAATGTACATCATCATCTCAAATACAAAAGGGAAATCACATAAGAATCTAAGTACTATTGGCTCTAGACGGTCAAGGCATAGCAGGATGGGTCCCTCCACCACCACCAGATGTACCAGGATCTCTGGGGTCTCTCCAAAGAGGCTGTGTCACACCTGCACTGACAGTCCTAGAATGAGTCATGCCAGATCGAGACTGCCTGTAGTTCACTCTTTGCTCAAAGGGGACAACATCATAATATTTACCTCTATAGTACTCCACCTCCCCACCAATACAAGAAACCTCTCGCATATAATTTTCTAAGGAGGTACCATTTTCCAATCTCTGTAATCTCTCAGTTATAGTTTGAGCACCCTCTGTAGTAAACCTGGCGGCATCCCTCTCAGCTATCAAAGATGTAATATGAGTCTGAGCACCCTCTGTAGTCTACCTAGCGGCATTCCTCTCAACTGTAAAAGATGCAATCTGAGTCTGGGCACCCCCTGTTGTCCATCTAGCAGCATCCCTCTTAGCTTTCAATGCTACAATTTGTGACTGTGTCATAGCCAACTAAGCCTGCATTGATGATAAAGCCTTTGCATGTAACTGGGCCTGTGCCTACATCTGAGCCTGAGGTTACTCTAATAAACCCTAAGCCTAAAGAAGTTGCTCCTAAACAGTCTCTAACTACACCTGAAGGCTCGCTATTTGTAGTTGATCTGAAACATCCCTCACTGCCTGCCTCTTACGAGGCACTGTCTCATATGACAAATCTAAAGCAGGACCCGACCCACCTGTAACCTCTCCACTGTCAAATCTATAGTCATCACTACTACTCTCATCCTCGCTGCTCTCCTGTCCACTATCCTCCTCCTCACCAACATCCTCCTCACCACCAACATCCTCCTCACCAACAACACTGACATCCTTTGCCTCAACCTTAACCTCCTCTCTCCTCCGCCTACGACCATGTGCAACAACAACATCCTCCTTTGCGAATAATGCGGCAGGCTCATCGGGAATAGTAAGATGTGGAAAAGGATGCAAAGCCAGAAACTCAACATAATCTACTGTAACCGGTGGCTCAACAATGTCGGGACAGATATCCCACTCAAATGGTTGCAAAGACTGATACTCCTGAACAACAACATCATATGACAAAACAAGCCCCCAATCTGCAAGATTTGACTGATGATAGGCGTAATGGAAAACACCCTATGACATAATCTAAACCATCCCATACTGTCTATACACCCATCTGATAAAAAATATCTCCAATACTCAACGAGTACGACCAATCAGTAGCATCAACTAATAGAGATATGCTAACTTAATATCATTCTTGTCCCAATGCTCGTAGTCAAGGTAGGGACACCAAGTCACAAACTCTATGCCATCGATCACTCTCCTTCAATACTCTAACTTACCCAGTTTGGAATGAGTAAGGCGGCTGACATATCTAAACACATATGGTCTCATAGGTGGTCTCTATCTGACTGGCACTGGATGCATGACAACTATGTGCTCCCACGCCCATACCTGAAGCAAAGTGAAATCGATAGATAAACTCTGACCTCTAAGATTGACAACTAAATGTAAATCATGATATAGGTGGGCAAGCATGCACATGCCCCAAGAAAATCTGGTCCCATGAATGACCATACTCTCCAATACTTGGCCCCAACCAACAAAGAATCCCTTTGACCTGTGATTAGGACTAAGGAATCCACTGATAAATCCAGCAAACACTGTAGGTAAAGTGGCGTAATCAGTTACCATCGCCCGCCAAGGGATCCACTCTCCAACAATATGCTCATCCTCAAACACCCTCCGAAGAGCCTCAATCCCACCCTACTATGTAGAATCATAAATGACAACATCTCCAACAATGGGAAGCTGCAAAATTTTTCAGACATCCTCTGGGTTGACTGTCATCTCACCGGTAGGAAGGTGAAAGGTGTTATGCTCACTATGCCACCTCTTGGCTAGCGCTATTAATAGACCCCAATTAATCCTAATCTGGGGCATGAATAAAAGAGGAGACAGTCCACAATGTGTAATAATAGTCATTTTAGGCTGCCCTAACTGAGGTATCAAATCAAATGTCCATGGGAATCGCTCTCGAATCTAAAAGTTCTCCGACGACTCCTATTATCAGGAAATAATTCAAAGTCAGTACTCTTTGTCGAATCATCAAACATCAAAAGTATCCTATCAAAACTAATCAGCTCTTGGTGATATTTTTGATCAAATCTCATGAGCAAACATCATTGAACCTCACCTATCATGAGGTCAAATCATCAAGTATCATTGAACCTCACCTATCATGTGGTCAATCATCAAAGCATCAAATCAACCTCGCTTATCATGAGGTACATCAATCAATCTATAATTATTCCTCACCTATCATGAGGATAATTATCATCAAATCAAACATCAAACCTCGCATATCATGAGGTCGAACATCATCTATTTGATCAAGATAATCAATCATATGAAACCAACAATTGACACAATAAAAAATCAACAAAATGAAGGACAAATTTGACAAACTTCATCAATCTGACTTGGATGCACTAAAACAGGCATTCAAAGCGCTAAATCATGACATGAGCCATTTCATCAATCAAAAGAGCTATAACAGGTGGTCAAAGTGCCATTTCACCAAAAGTGCCATTCTATAGGGTCAATGGGCTAAAACTTTAGGTAAACATGCAAAAGTAATCAAAGTGCTAAAACAGAAGGCCCAAGCACTAAAAAAATCTATTCTAAGCGCTAAAGTTTTGAAAGCGCTAGTTTATCCTGTCTAAGCGCTAAAATAGTTATCATATGCGCTAAAGTTTTCAAAGTGCTAACACACTATACCAAAATGCTAAAATAGAAGCCCCACGTGCTAAAGTTTTCAAAGTGCTAAAAGACCTAATGAAAGTGCTACAACGGAAATTCAAAGTGCTAAAAGAATTGAAAATTTAAAAATCCAAAAGATGCATGAAAAATGGGACAATGCACGAAAAATGAGGGGATAAAGGGTACGTACCGGAGGTCCGTAGGTGGCTGAGCACTGGTGACGTCGTACATGCTCGAACTAGTGGGTGATAAGGAATCAACATCTTGCTCCAAGTGGCACAAAAAACTCCCTCACAAAGTTTTCAAAAGTCAAAATGCACAAATGAGTGTGAATAAGACCCTTTTCACCTTTTATAGGATATTGAAGGTGGGATTTTTGTAGGATTATTTAAATTTATTTTTAAGGAGATTAATTCAAAAACATCCTTTGGAACTTTCTACATCAATTATCGGGAGATAAATTATTTCATCACTAAATATTCACAGAATCTATATCAAAATCATCGAAAAATCATAAAAATTTAAAAAATTCCCAAAAAACAAAAATTCATCAATTTATCTCCCGAGGGGGCATATATCCATCAATCACTTGAAAATCATGTCTGAGGCATACTAAAATTTTTTCATCGATACTAGCAGCAACAACAAAATTTTCTTTGAAGCAATGCATAAACACATCACTTCAAAGATGAGCAAAATGTATACACCTAAAAATGGTTTGGATAATCAAATTAATTAAATACGCTTTATTTGATTAATTATCTTAAATTTCCTCTACTATTAAATAAATAGAAATATTTATTTATAGTTCATTTCTTCTATTCTTCATATTTAATTAAATATACAAATTTTATAGCTGGTGTTATTTAATTATTACATCATTTTCAATCCTAATTAAATAAACAAAGTTTTATACTTTTTTTTGTTTAATTATCATATTCCTTCTATTTAATTTAATAAACAAATTCTATAGTTTGTTTTATTAAATTATTTATTCCCTTTTTTGCTAATTTAAATAAATCAAAAATATTTAAATAAAGGCATAAAACAAATTCCTCTATTTACTCACCTACCAAATTTGATATTCTAAAATCCAATTTATTTCAACTGGCATTCATGGGAAGTTGTGGAGACAAATTGGAGACAAATTTGAATCAATCTCTCAAATCTTCTTCCTCTAATCTTTCCTATCATCTTTCCTAATGTTTTCATGGGGAGAAACCATTCCCTTCATCAACTCCAGCTTCTTCATCTCTCACCCTTCAAATCTCAATATTGAATCCAGGCCTCTGTTGTGCTGCCCCGTCACAAACTACTGTTGTGAAATCTATATATACAACATTTCTTCACAGGAAATGGATCCCAGTTTTATGCAAAATTACTATGCAAGAATAACAATCAAGCAATCAAGAAATCATAGCATCCGTAGAATTAGAAGCAATAGCATCAGTACAATTAGAATCATGATAGTATCTTAGTTTTTACTATAGCTTCCATTTATCAGGTTTCATGTCAGAATAGTTTACAATATTATCATAGCTTTTTAGCTTTCATTATCAATCACCACATCATTGCATTTAGCATCAATTCCATTCTCTAGATAGACATTTTAAACAGTTATGGTGCTTACAAATCTGAGAGCCCTCTGTGACTTGATAAATCTTTGGAGATAGGAGACAATGAGATGCTTTCAAGCTTTTCTTTGCTTTAAATTAGTTTAATTCATGTTAAATATTGATATAATGTTTCATTAAGAAGTGTTTTAGTTGTTATCACATAAAATTGCATAAAGAAAATCTCAAAAACATAAATCTCTATCATATCACATATCACTAATCCATCTATTTATTATATCATATATCATACATCATTTTCATCCATTTATTACATCATATATTTGCATTTACACCAAAATAAAAATACATATACATCATGCCTCCATCCATCATGCATCCATACATCATCCATACATCATCAATATACATCATCATTATGCACATCATAAATAAAGCATTATTCATCATAAGCTTATTATCATGATATAAATTGCATCCATAACATCATAATAAAAGGATCATCACATAGCATATAGAACAAAAGAAAATGCATCCATCATGGAATCATGTAGAATACATATGGATCAAAGAGTCCATTGCATATCATATAAATAAAAATAATAAATCAAGTATAGAATGATGTCTAAAATTAAGAGAGAATAACATCAAAAAATGGTTGTAATCGAAATGTACATCATCATCTCAAATACAAAAGGGAAATCACATCAGAATCTACATACTGCTGACTCTAGACGGTGTAGGCATAGCAGGATGGGTCCCTCCACCACCACCGGATGTACCAAGATCTCTGGGGTCTCTCCAAAGAGGCTGTGTCACACCCGCATTGACAATCCTAGAATGAGTCCTGCTAGATTAGGACTACCTGTAGCTCACTCTCTGCTCAGAAGGGACGCCATCATAATATTTACCTCTATATTACTCCACCTCCCCACCAATACGGGCAACCTCTCACATATAATCTACTAGGGAAGTACCATCTGCCAGTCTCTATAATCTCTAGGCTGTGGCCTAAGCACCCTTTGTTGTAAACCTTGTGGCATCCCTCTCGTCTATCAATGCTACAATCTATGACTATGCCATAGCCAATTGAGCTTGCACTAATGATAAATCCTTTGCATGTAACTAGGCCTGTGCCTGCATCTGAGCCTGAGTCTACTCTAATAAACCCTAAGCTTGAAGAAGTTGTTCCTGAACAGTCTCTAAATGCACCTGAAGGCTCGCTATCTGCATCTGATTTGAAACATCCCTCACTACCTACCTCTTACGAGGCACTATCTCCTCCAAAAAATCTAAAGTAGGACCCAACCCACCTGCAACCTCTCCACTTTGAAATCTATAGTCATCACCACTGCTCTCATCCCCACTGCTCTCCTCTCCACCATCCTCCTCCTCACCAACATCTTCCTCACCACCGACATCCTCCTCACCAACAACACCGACATCCTCCTCCTCAACCTCAACCTCCTCTCTCCTCTATCTATGACCATGTGCAACAACAACATCCTCCTATGTGGGTAATGCGGCAGGCTCATCGGGAATAGTAAGACATGGAAAAGGATGCAAAGCCAGAAACTTGACATAATCTGCAGTAACCAGTGGCTCAACAATGTTAGGATAGATATCCCACTCAAATGGTTGCAAAGACTGATACTATTGAACAACAACATCATATGACAAAATAGACCCCCAATCTGTAGAATCTGACTGCCGATGGGCATAATGAGCAACACCCTGGGGCATACTCTAAACCATACCATACTGTCTATACACTCATCTGATAAAAAATCTCTCCAATACCCAATGAGTCTGACCAATCAGTAGCATGGACTGATAGAGATATGATAACTGAACATCATCATCATCCCAATGATCACAGTCAAGGTAGGGGTGCCATGTCACAAACTTAATGTCATCGATCACTCTCCTCCAATACTCTAACTTACCCAGTTTGGATTGAGTAAGGTGACCTACATATCTAAACACATATGGTCTCATAGGTGGTCTCTGTCTGACTGGCACTAGACGCATGACAGCTATGTGCTCCCATGCCCATACTTGAAGCAATGTGACACTGGCAGATAAACTCTGACAGGTCTAAGATACATAGCCCAATGTAAATCATGATATAGGTGGGCAAGCATACACATCCCCCAAGCATATATAGTCCCATGAATGACCATACTCTCTGGAACTTGGCCCCAACCAACAAAGAATCCCTTTGACATGCGATCAAGACAAAGGAATCCTCTGATAAATCTAGAAAGCACTTTAGGTAAAGTGGCGTAATCAACTACCATCTCCCACCATGGAATCCACTCTCCAGCAATATGCTCGTCCTCAAATACCCTTCGAAGAGCATTAGTGCCACCCTACTCTAATGAATCGTATACAACAATGTCACCCAAAACTGGTATCCGCAGGATCCTCCAGACATCCTCTAGAGTGACTGTCATCTCATCGGTAGGAAGGTGGAAGGTGTTATGTTCGCTATGCCATCTCTTGGCTAGCGCTCTCAACAAACCTCGATTAATCCTAATTTGTGGCATGAATAGTAGAGAAGACGAACTGCATCATGCAATGACTTCTATGTCAGGCTGCCCTAATTGAGGTATCAAATCAAATGTCCACGGGAATCGCTCTCGAACCTGAAGGTTCTCCAACAGCTCCTATTATTAGGAAATAATTCAAAGTCAATACTCTTTGTCGAATCATCAAACATCAAAAGTATCCTATCAAAACTAATCAACTCTTGGTGAGACTTTTGATCAAATCTCATGAGAAAACATCATTGAACCTCACCTATCATGAGGTCAAATTATCAAGTATCATTGAACCTCACCTATCATGAGGTCAATCATCAATGCATCAAATCAACCTCGCTTATCATGAGGTACGTCAATCAAACTATAATTATTCCTCGCCTATCATGAGGATAATTATCATCATATCAAGCATCAAACCTCACCTATCATAAAGTCGAACATCATCTACTTGATTAGGATAATCAATCGAATCAAACCAACGGTTGGCACGATAAAAAATCAACAAAATCAAGGAAAAATTTGACAAACTTCATCAATTTAATTTGAATGCGCTAAAATAGGCATTCAAAGCGCTAAAATAGAAGGCCTAAGTGCTAAAAAATCTATTCTAAGTGCTAAAGTTTTGAAAGTGCTAGTTTATCCTACCTAAGCACTAAAATAGTTATCTTATGCGCTAAAGTTTTCAAAGCGCTAAACTACTATACCTAAGCGCTAAAACAAAAGCCCTATGCACTAAATTTTTTGAAGCAATAAAATACCTAATGAAAGTGCTACAACGAAAATTCAAAGCGCCAAAAGAATTGGAAATTTAAAAAATTGAAAAATGCGCGAAAAATGAGACAGTGCATGAAAAATAAGGGGATAAAGGGTACGTATCGAAGGTCCGTAGGTGGCCGGGCGCTGGTGACGTTGTACACGCTCGAACCGATGGGTGTGATAAGGAATCGACATCTCGCTCCAAGTGGCACAAATAGATCTCTCACCAAGTTTTCAAGAGTCAAAATGCACAAATGAGTGTGAAAAGGACCCTTTTGACCTTTTATAGGTTATTGGAGGTGGGATTTTTGTGGGGTTATTTTAATTTTTTTTAAAGGAGATTAATTCAATAACATCCTAGGGCACTTTCTACATCAATTATCGGGAGATAAATTATTTCATCATTGAATATTCATCGAATCTACACCAAATCATCAAAAAATCATAAAAATTTGAAAAATTCCAAAAAATAAAAAATTCATCAATTTGTCTCATGAGGGGGCATATATCCATCAATCACCTGAAAATCATGTCTAAGGCATACTGAAATTTTTCCGTTGATACTAGCAGCAATAGTAAAATTTTCTTTGAAGCAATGCATAAACACATCACTTCAAAGAGGGGCAAAATGTGGCTGATTGAGTATAACGATGACCTACTTGTCCTTAAGAGTGAGTATGCCTGAAGTGTCTTTTTGTCAATAAACCTGTGAAAATCAAGAAGGATCTATTTGATCCTTGAACATACACTCACTATTTAGATCTTAGGACTTAAAAACACTTTTTCTACAATTTCTTGTTGTGTCTTTGAATCATATAAATTAGATAAAGATCATCCAAAAAGAACACAAAAAGTTGACAAGCCAGTCCATGAAAACTTATGATTAGGGATTGGAAGTCCACAATATTTGTTAAGAAATCCCTTGCAAAAAGAGTCAGAAAATTAAAAAAACAACTTAGTCACAGGAAACTATTGGAAAGAAGAATTTTTTTGTATCAAAATAGGAAAATCTTACTTCACCATAGAACCTTCATCCATAGATTGCACAATTTTTCTAGGGGATACACAGATGATTATGCCATAGAGCCCTTATATTCACAAGCCTACTTTCAAAGAAGAGCTCTTTCACATAAACATAATCATAGTCAACCTATTCATCCATCTTCCATTGCACAACTAGCAATAGAGTATTCTAATAGGCTAGATCAATTCATACAATAGAGGAAACACTTGAAACATTAGGCTTGTTATCAGAATCAAAAAAATTACCAGTAAAAATACTTTGTCAAAATATCCCAGAATCAGTCCATTCATTAGGAAAAACCAGACAAACACTGAAAAATCCTGAAACTTTAGCGCATCTACGGTTTGTTTTAGTGCATACACCTTGTTTGTTAGCCCATACA
>VDFB02380536.1:0-40448 GCA_007258455.2 Sequoia sempervirens
TTTAAAAAAAACCAATTTTTGTGGGAGATGGGAAAAAAAGTGCAATCTGATTCCAAAAAAATTGAAAAAAATATTTTTAGAATCTACAGAAAAAATATGACAAGACTCTAGTTTACATCATCTTCAAATTCCTTACGGTTCAATCGCTATAGGTTCCCGAATGTGGAGATTGTGTTAAAAAAAAAAATATCAGTGTCCAGTTAGGCCAAAAAGTGTAAACCACTATTGTGGGATCACCCAAATGCAATTTTCTAAAACAATAAGCAAGGAAAACCTGTGATCTGCAGCTTGAAGGAGAGTTTGAAGAAGATAGTTGAGCTTCCCTGCAAGAAGATTTTCCAAAGCTTTTTCCAAATCCTCACCCAAAATCCAAATTGCATCAACAAATCATGAAGAACTCTCTTTCCTTTTTTTCTCACAGCCAAATTTTAAGAATGAAAAACTTTCTCTATTTTTTTCCCCAAATTTGGTCAAATACCCTAAAATATCCCATCCACCATAGTTATTGCAAATTTGGAAATATTTGATTTTTCTTTTTTAAAAATTTAACACTGAAAATTTCTTTCAACATGACTTTATTTCATTATTTCATTTTTCTAAATTTCTATTTCAAAAGAATTTAAATGCTTTTAAACATTTTCATTTCCAAAAGAATTTCATACATTTAAAAATTTCTTTTCACAAAAAGAATTTAAAACTTTTAAAAATTTTTCTTTTCAAAAAGAATCTAACACTTTTAATTCCAAGATGGATAACTTAATTCAATTACTCACAATTAATTTAATTAATCAATAAAATAAATATCATCCAAGATTATATTACTTTATTAATTAAATTAAATTAATTAATAAAATAACTAACATTTCTAGTACATTACAACTAGATATATTTAATCATCAATTTAACTACATAAGCCATTTATTTACCTTTATAATTTGAAATTAAATAAAAACCAAAGTGAAATGGACAACATTAAAACAACTAAACCTGACTACAACCAGATGACACACTATGACCAGGGTGATGACTTGGCATGGAAAACCTAGCTACTATTTCCCAATCGATTACCGTTGGTCAGTGGACACGCTCAAACCTGTGAAATCAGGTGGAGTCGATGTCATGTACTTGTCAACCTACGAACAAAGAGTATATCGAACATGCATATATATGATATAATTAAACACACCATGAAGAGGAAATCTCAGAATCGTAGGGCGCTCGCAAGCGAGTGATACAATCCCGTCCCCTTCACAAATACAAAATTTCTAACTAACGAGTCTAACATCAACAATATAATCAAAATCATAAGCATCATTAATTAAATATCTGCTAAGCTAATTCGAAATAGGCCATAATGATAACATCAGAGTAAAATTCCATCACATTAAAATATAACATACGCATCGCTTAACAATTTGTGATCAAATAGAACCAAGTACCATAGTCAAAGTAATAGCAGAACAAAGCATAACAAGGAAAACACTATCCGATCAAAAGATCCAAAATGGAGGGGTGCTACACATCCAATCCTCATTGTCCTATAATCAAAACCAATACCATTACTAAGTATCTGTAACCATACAACATAGTTAGAGCCATGTGTAGCAGCCATATTTTTTGTTTCAGTGGTACAAAAAGAAAATATAGGCTTCCTCTTACTCATCCAACTCACTGCACCACCAAATAAAGTAAATACATAACCACTAGTGGACCTCTGACTACCCAAAAAACCTACCCAATCTGCATCAAAAAATCCCTATATGTTCAATGACTTGACCACATTATCAATGCCATGATAAACCAAATATTAATCTAAATTACCACACAAATAGCTAAACACCCTCTTAACAAAATTTTAATGCTCTATACCAAGGTTAGACATAAACTTCCTTAGAATTTCCACGGTTTCGGCTATATCTGGTCTAGTGTAACCCATTGCAATACATTAAACTACCAATGAAACTAGCATAAGGAATCCTAGAAATATTTTCAAAATCATTATCAAAATTAGGAAACATATCTAAGCTCAACTTAGTATGAACTAAAAAATGGAATATTAACTAGCTTACAGTCATGCATATTAAACCTTCACAAAATTGTATCAACATACTCTAACTTAACTAAAGCTTTCTATTATTTTGATTTGCGCTAATTTCCATTCCAAGAATATGTTTTGCAACCCCCAATTGCTTCATATTAAATGTTCCAGAAAGATGTGTCTTGAGCTCCCTAATCATCACCTTATTTTTTCCCATGAACAACATATCATCAACATACAAGACAATAATTAGAATTTGAGCATCAACAACTTTAATATAAACACAATGATTGTCCTTGCTCCTAAAAAAATCCAACTTCAATACAAAAGTATCAAACATCTAGTATCACTCCTAGGTGACTATTTCAAACCATACAAAGATCTCTTCAACCTACAAACTAATTGTTCTTTTCCTTTCACAAAAAAAAAGCCAGGTTGTCGCATATAAATTTCATCCTCAAGATCCCCATGCAAGAAAGTAGTAAATTAACATCCATTTTCTCTATCTCAAAATCACAACCAATAATAATAAATAATAGGAATCTATTAAAATTTTATTTAGCAATAGGAGAGAAAATTTCACCAAAATCAACTCCTCTTCGAGAGTATCCCTTAGCTACTATTTTGGCCTTGTACTGAGCTCTAACCGACTATTTGCACCAAATTTATTTTTAAATAACCACTTCCAACCAATGGCCTTCCTTCCTTTGGGAAAAATGACAAGATCCCGGGTGTAACAACTATCCAAATCCATCATATCCTCTTACATGGCCTACAACTAAGACTCACTTTCCTCCAAATAGAGAGCCTCCCTGAAAGATCTAGGTTCATTGTTAGTTCTCAACAAAGAAAATACAAAACGGTAATTTGATGGGATATACTTGCCAACTATATTTTTTGCCTTATGGACCTCCTAAAGGTAGGCGTAATGGGATCTACATGTTCTTCTTCTATGTTCCCATCCTACACATGCTCTAAACTATCTGAACCCTCTTCTTCTCCACCTCCGATCCATCTGATTGATCTTCTGCATGTGCATCTTCTTGCTTTGTCTTGAAGTGCACTATTTTTGTCTTATCTTTCTCTTTTGGTTGTTCTTCTCTCAAGAGTAAGATTTAAATTCCCTAAAAATCGCATCTCTGTAAAGATTATTTTACATGTGTGAATATGAATAAATATAATAGAGATGATCAATGGAATTCAATAGGAGATCAAATCAATAAAACCCTAAATCCAAATGATTGAATTGGACCAATTACCAATGAAGCATGTGCACAATCCAAATAAAATCAATTGAAAGAATGTAAATCAAATCAAACTAATTTAACCTACTTTACCTCATCCAAAAATTCAGAGCCTTACTCCATTGTCAAAAGTATAAGGATTATGTTGTTTCGTATGATATGTGGATTGCTCATAAGCATAACATAGCCATGTCATGAAAAAGAAAGATGAATTGACTATATTTTAGTTAATGAATCGAGGAGGGATTAAATGATCAAATGATGTTTGATTTATAGGCTTTCAGGATGTGAGATCAATGGTCTGAGATGAGAGATCAAATCAATAGATGAGGATTGATGAGAGATTGGGAAGACGTGCATGAGCTTACATGGAAAGATGAAGTGAAGTTCACTCACTATTTTTAGGAATGATCCCTAAATTTAGCTTGCTCTCTAAATTTAGGGTTTAGAAGAATAAACATAGGATGTATGTTATTATTAGGAAATAAATAAAATAAATATTTTATTTGTTTTTGGAGGAATATGCAAACCAAATAAACTAAATAATTTATTTAATTTTAGAGGAATAATTAGCTAATTAAATAGTTAAGAAATTATTTAATTATGAGAAATGAGAAATAATGTATGATATTTAATTAAATAATTAAATATATATTATATTATTATATATAATATATTAATATTATATATCATATTATTATGTATAATATTATATTATATTATAGATAGAATATTATATATATTAATATATTATATATATACTAATATAAAAAATATATTAATATTTTTAGTTTTAATAAATGCATATCAGTTTCTTAAGTGTTAATAATGGATATCCATTATGCAACCTTAAGTAATAAATATCTGTTTACTAATGGATATCCAATTTTTTTGTTGAGAAATGGATATCTGTTTAGAAATAGATATCCAATATTAATGGATATTTGTTTTGCTTTGGTATTGCTTTGGTATTTGGCTTGGGGGCGACCAACCTGAAAAGTCAACATCCCCAACATGTTTACAAGGGTTGCAAGAGTTTTTTGAGCTTCACACTTCATGTTGATAGCCATTTTTCATCTGATTTTGATGAAACAAAAAGGGTTTGTTCACCAAATTGATAGCATTCTATTGATATAAGATATGCTTTATTTTGAATTTAATAGGTAATTATTATTATTTTTTGCATGTATAATGTGTAAAGTCCTGATTGATATGCTGATTGAAAACATCTATAACTTTTAAACAATTAAACATTTTTTTGAATTTGAAAGATGCATCACACACTATGCTTCAAAAATTATAGTTTAAACAAAGAAATGAATTTCATAATTTTTTGACCAAGTTAGGGTGGCTAGACAAATGGTTTTTAATATTTTAAAAAATTTCTATTAGAAAATTCATAACTAAACATTTACTTGCCAAAAAATTATAAAAAAATATGCATCACATCCAGGCATGTGCCCTCTACTTATATTGAAAGGTTCGGAAAAAACGTATTTATTTTTTCTCCCAATTAGGGTGGTCGGAAAAACACCTACTTTTTATTTTTTTCCTAAAAATGTAGTACTATGCATTGAAATTTCAAATTTGCACCAAATAGATTTACATTTTTCCAAAAAAGGGACTAGTAGCTTAGAAACTAGATTCAATTTGCTACAAATTCTATTTTTATATATTTTTCAAATTATGTTAATAACCTATTCAAATTTTTATGTCATGTTGCGTAGCTCTATTTTTCTAAATTTTCATTGCCACTTGGGGCCTAGTTTGGACCTCCATGATCCTGCACTGACCCACAAGTCTAGTTCAAGTAGACATTAGCAATCTTGATCTTTATCATTTTTTTGGACTCACAAGTCTAGTTCAAGTAGAATAATATCAATATCAATTAATATATATTTGCTTGGATGAACAAGTCTAGTCCAAGTAAACAATATATTTATCATTTAGAGATCTAGCTTAACTTTTGATCTATTTTGGTTGTGTGCACAACAAGAATAAAATTCTTGGAAAGTGAGTCCTATCTTGTCTATGGTTTTACATTTACATATGCCAATCACAAGATCATAATACAAGAAAAACATGGAAGCCCATCAAAATGAGTTGAACATCCCAACACACATGTGTGGTAGCCAATATGAACATAGAACAACCTCAAATTTAAACAAACTATAAGAAGATACTTCTATTATGGAATATTCCAATCAAGACCCAACCTTATCTAGAGGAATTACAAGAATTTGAACAAGACCCTAGGTAATGAGATTTTTAGAGCTTTTGTTGAAAATAAATCTTGATCACTATCTTCAAATGCTAGTTCAACAAGGTGCCAAGCTACCCTCTAATATTGGAAATCCTATTCATAAATAATAAGATCTCATAACCTTCATTATGACTAATACTTTGGGAGAAACAAGTCAAATCAATACACCTATGAGAAGCACATCCCTATCAAAACTTGACATATTGACCCCACGATAAAATCTACCACAAACATCATTAGATAAGGTGTTTTCCACTTACACTCATGCATAACCACCTCAACCTCAAATAGCTAAGGCTCAATGACAATCATATAAAGAGACACATGATCACTTTACACCTAACCCATCCTATACCATTACACATTCTATCCCAAGTAGTACCAATCCTAACACGCATGCCTCTCCCTCCAAATCCATTTCAAACTAGTGCTCCATTTATTCAATCCTTACATATGCCACAACAAACGCATTCCCAAACATTCACACCTAGTCAACACTACATTCCACAAAGACAACCTTCAATCTTCAACATACCTAACCAACAATACCTTTCACAAAATCAAAAAACTTTTTTAACACACATTCCCACAAATATACCCTCATTGGGACCTATAAATGAGTTGGAAACACAAATTCAAAACCTACAATAAAAGATAGAAAACATGGAAATAGGTCACACTAAGAGGAGCTATACACTAGAAGACATGTTCCCTTATCCCTTTGATAAATCCATATCTTTGATCCCCTTTCCTCAAAATTTTGAAATGCCTATGTTGTAAAAATACAAAGGAAAAGGTGATCCATGTGAACATATAAGGGAAGTTTATATATCTCGTCTTAAGGTTTCTCATAATGATACCTATTTAATGCACCTATTTCCTTGAAGTTTAGGAGGTTAGTCCATTGAATGGTTCTCTCAGCTACCACATGGGATCAAATCCTTTCATGAATTAGAAAAAAAGTTTGAATTCCAAATTTTCATATAACAATGAACATGAAATCTCTATGATTGATTTATGTAATACAAAACAAAAGAATGGAGAAGCCTTTGTTTCCTTTTTACAATAATAGAGAAATATGGCAAGCAAATTCCCTTGTCCTATTTCTAAAAAAACAACTTGTCCACATATTTATCCAAAATCTAAATCATGAATTGTCTTTTCACCTATAAATATAATTGGCTAATACATTTGATGAGATCATAAAAAAGGGAATGGCTATTGAGAAATCTCTCATTGCGAAGGGTCTTGTGAAATTTTATAAGGAAAATAAGGATAATCCTTCAACATCCAATGAAAAACCTAGAATTTGGGAAAATAATAAGAAAATTGTCAATGATGGTGTTGTAGATGCAAAATTTGTAGGAGGTGAGATATAGCTCATAGAACACGTTTGAGTCACTTAAGGACTCAAGCCTCCAGGATCATCTACAAAAACCAAAAACAACCTTCCACAAGAGGGAAACACAATAACATGAAATTGCAACAATATATGCAAGATGTGGCCAATATGCAATAATCAAGATTGAAATGATCTATTGGAATTACACAAAACTCACCTAAGTTTTTGGATTGATGCAATGTACATATGAAGCCTTTCTTATATAGGCAAGGAGTGAGATAGGATTAGACAATATCATGACAAATTTTTTAATCCTATCATATGAGACAACTAAGCCATAACAACCTAGGACACACACATTAAATTCGCAATGCAAATATTAAATGCATGAGAGAATTATTACATGCCTAGATAACTAAAAGTAAAAAATGAGACATGGCCTCATTATAACTAACTTCTAGAAATGACTACTAGGAAACTTAACTCTAAAGTAAACTTATAATAATGTGAATAGGTCCTCACTAATAACTAGTTAGGAAATAACCACATTTGCACCAACAAAATCTATTCAAAACATACAATCATCATCCAACATATAACTATCAAAAAATAAATAGAAAAATACGTAGGGTGTTATCATTCCTAGGAAGGTCGCCTAGAAAAAATAATTCTCCTTAAAAATACACTCCTTTAGGGAAACCTCTTGAATTAACCTTACAAAAATTGATCTAAGATAAGTTTATCACATTACCAAAATTCAAGAATTATAAACCTAAAATCAAACCCTCATAGAATAAATTAAATAAATTTTATAAATATCATAGGGTTAGAAGGCATACAACTTTTGATTGCATAAACTTGAAAAAGCTTATTCAAGATATTATAGACCAAGGTGATAATACTATCTAGAAGATCCTCCCCCTTTATCCAATAATGATATCAAGATATATATAGATTCAATCTTTGACCATGAAAAGAGGGAATACATCCAACAAGGGTGACCATTTTAGAAATTCCAATTATACCTAGGTTCCATATGAATACACCATAGCTCGAGTAGAAGGAATCCCTTCCATAAAAATACAACTCTTGAGTGCACAATATCAACACATAGGTGGAAAATAGCATCCAATGATCCCCTTCCAAATCAAGATCAAAGTATCACTCCCATTCCATCTTATGATCCCATTCCAAATCAAGATCAAAGTATCCCTCCCAAGCCATTTCATGATCCCATTCCTAATCAAGATCAAGGTATCATTTCCAATGAGCCCTTTCCATCTTCAAATCAAGATATCTTCTTTCTTCCCCTTCATAATCCCATTCCATCTCAAGACCTAAGTATATCTTCCATATCACCTCAAGAGAAAGGCACCCTTTTCACTTCCATACCATCCTATGATTCCTCTCTGAATCAAAAGAAAAGAATTTGTTCAACTTTATCTCCCAATTCCCTTCCAAATCAAGATAAAAGCACACATTCAATTCCATCTAATGATCCTTCTCCCAAATCTCATGATCCCATACCTTTCGCTCCATGTAGTGATCCCCTCCCATGTTAAGATCAAATTATCCTTTCATGTCATGCTCCTAATCCTCCACAAGATCCCACTATCCATATCCAAACAATACATATTGAAGCACTAACTAAATTGGCATCCAAAGAGGCTCATCCAAAACCCCCATTTATCCCTATGTCATCTATTCCATCACATACTCCTAAACCTATCCAAATACATCATTCCTTCCTTCCTTTGATCTTGATTATCCTATCCATATCCTTCACCATATATCCATTATCCTATCTAATTCATCCCCTACCCTTTCATCTTTGATCTAGATAAAATTGGAAAAAATATTCATGTATGCTTTGAGTAATGCAAAAAATTACTTCCTCTACAATCCATATTATTTATGTACAATCCCTTCTCAAAAATATTTTACTATTTTTTATTTTTTATTTTTGATACTCAGGAGGTATCTCCAACCAAGGCCCAACGATTCACACCAGACCTTGCCTCAGGCTTACTTTTGTTGCTGAGTTGGGGTGGTGGTGGGGCGAGCCAAGGCGAAACTAGTCCCCCTGGGGAGAAGCCCCGAGCCCGCAACAAGACTCCTCCAGGTTAACCCGGCCAGCGTGAATCGAACCTTGGACCTATATGGGAAGAACCCAAAGCCTTAGCTCAACCATACCGACCGTTCAGGCTGCGGGGCGAACCCCATACTATTTTCTATTTATAATTTACTTTCTTTTCTTGGACTCATATGTCTAGTTTAAGTAAACAACCCTTATCTATTTTCTTGAACTCATAAGTCTAGTTCAAGTAAATAATTTCTATCTCATTATCCTCTTCTTTGAAACACACAAGGTTAGTTCAAGTAAACATATCTCTATCTGGATATTTTCGCTTGAAACTCACAAGGATAGTTCAAGTAAAATACCTCTATCTTGATCTTCTTTCATAAAACTCACAAGGCTAGTTCAAATAAGTATATATCTATCTATCATTTTTCTTGGACACACAATTCTTGCTCAAGTAAAACTATCTTGATATGTTTTCTTTAAATCACAAGACTATTTCCCGTAATTATCAACATCTACTATTTCTATTGGAACACATTGTTGCACCAAAAGATCGACCTGCTAATGCCCGATACAAATGCCAAAGATAAACTGATCTGTGAGAGGTGGTTAGTCCATGTCTCGACCCGCGACCCGACTTTGATACCATATGTTGGAACACGTTTTTCGTTGCAACAAAAGATTGACCTATTAACACCTGATACAAATGTTAGAGATAAGCGAATCCATGGGAGGTAGTTGGTCCATGTCTCAAATTTGAAGGGAGACACTAGTGATTAGTCTAATAGTTTCATCTATCTACTTATCATAATAAAGTTTCATATATGCTTGTTCATCTCATAATAAATTATCTTATGACCTAGGGTGAGTGTAGGATCACGGGGGTCCAAAAAGTGGTGATATGACAAAAAAATGGTTGATGACTTTTTTTTATCCAAATTTGATGAAATGAAAAGGGTTTATTGAGAAAATTGTCAAATTTCCCAAAATATAAGATATGCCTTATTTTGAATTTAATAGATAATTATTATTGATTTTCTACATGATTTCTGACTAAAGTCATGATGGATAGGTTGATTGAAAAACATCTATAATTCTCAAACAATTTCACATTTTATGAATCCAAAATATGGAATGCATTCTATGCTTCCCATAAAATAGGATAAAAAAAGTGAATTTGATTAATTTTTGACCAAGTTATGGTGGTCAAACAAACAAGTTTTAATATTTTTAAAAAGTTCTAATAAAAAATCATAACTAATTATTTACTTGCAAAAAAATTATTAAAAAAATGTGGTTCATCCATGCATGTGTCCTCTACTTATATTGAAAGTTAAAAAAAAAAAAAAAAATTCTTGTACTTAGGTTAGTTAGACATACACCTACTTTTTATTTTTTCTTGAAAATTTAGTATTGCTACATTGAAATTTTAAATTTTCACCAAATAGATTTATTTTTTTCCAAAAAAGGACTAGTATATTAGAAACTACATTCAATTTTCTACAAATTATGTTCTTACATATTTTTCAAATTATGTTAATAGCCTATTCAAATTTTTATGTCAAGATACCTAAACCTGTTTTTCTGAATTTTCATTGCCACTTAAGGGCCTAGTTTGGACCCCCATGATCCTACATTGACCCCCCACTAGGGGATTTTTTCCTTGCTCTAGTCATCAAATTGGATTTGTGTCATTATTTTGAGAGCATAGTTTACACATAAACTATCTACACTTGACACCTAAATAAAATCAAACCATGCATTACCTAAAACATCAAGCTTTCATGTAAATATTAAGAAAAAACTACAATTGAACTAAGTTTTACACTTGCATATACCTTATTGCCCAACTTATCTATGTCATAATCTATATCATAATCAATATCATTTTCTTGGACTCATAATTCCAGCTCAAGTAAGCAATCTATTGAGACTTTAGTGGACATATCTTTCCTACAATAGACCCTACCATTGAGCTTATCTTTTTTCAAGAGATATCATGGCACTTGAATTATTTTTTTAGTTGGTATTTTTCTTGTTGATTTCTCTTTTTGTTTTGTTCTTACACTTGCTTGACACCACCTTGATCTTTCTATACCCTAGTGTGCTTAGAGCAGCCTGCAATCGGGCATGGCCGTTATTTTGGTATGCCATGTTTGTGATGCATTCTTGTAATATGAACATGACAAATACTTTCCTTGTGTGTGTGATAGGGGTAGCTTCTTAGATAAGGCAGTGTCCTTTGCATAATATGTTCTTCATAGATTATGTGTTCTAGGATTATTATGCTCAAAGTCTCATTTTTTGACATATTCTAATAAGGTTTATGTATGTCTAATCTGAATGAGAATAATTATTTTTGCTTGTTGTGTTTGTGGGTCATTCTTGTAATACAAAGTTATGGAAAATACTTGTCTTGTGTGTGACTGGGGTAGCTTCTTGCATAAGCCAACATTCTTTGCATACTAGGTTCTTCATACCTTTTGTGCATTGGGATTATTATCCTTCTCACTTCCTCGCATATTCCTACAAGGTTTTTGTATGTCTAGTATGAGCAAGAAAACCATTTTTTTGTAGATTCAAAGTTCACGCAAGGGATATAAAGTCATCATGGTTTCTTATACCTTGGTACATAATATCCACTTGCTATATCAAAACAGGATTTCTTTTACATGGCTTACAACATAACGAAAGAAAAAAGTATCTTTCTAATCCATTATCATATCCATCTTACATATCTAGATATCAATTCCATTTCCCCATTTATAGGCTTCATTTGGTATTTGATGAATGGTCTAATTGATATTTTTGTTGTCATTACACTCATTCCCTACATACACAAGTGTTAGTTTCCCACATGCACATCATCATAATCTTAATCAAATACATCACAATCACAATAAAGAATCATAAATATCCATCACATGTACATATGTATCATCATCATTATCATAGACCTAGCTAATCTATCTTATTGTGAGCCTAACCAAAAAAAAAATTCTTTGGCCGATTTCTCAAGGGGGCATCTTACCCTCATCCCTCGGTCCATTGGGGCACACTGGGCATATCATTATCATTGTTTCTTTGAAACAACGTTAAAATGCATTATCTCAAAAAGAAGCAAAATATAGACACCTAAATATGACTAATGCATTTCCATCTTGTAATGTTATCATTGTCTTATCAATTTTTTATCCATATTAATTTAATCAAACTAGTACTTCTCCCTTTCCATGTACATAATAATTAAATAATTATCTTAAATTTTTTTTATCACATCTATATTAATTAATGCATCATTTATCATTTTCCCTCTAGCATTACTTAAAATCAAATTCAAATTATCTTTGGTACATTATAATTAAATAAATTTTTAAAAATATTTAATTAGCTAACACTCCTCCCTCAAGTTAAATAAATTAAAATAATTTATTTATATTTAAATTATATCTTTCCCTCTAAAACTCAATACATTCTTATGAGGTAAACAAATTTATTTATTTAATTTAATATTATCTATTTACTAAATTTAACTCCTACTCTATCTTAAATTTTTTCTTATTCATTGATTTTTCTAATTAATTTCTACTATTGATCAAATATCAAGTAAAACATATCAATAAAACCTTTCATTTACACATTATCCCCTGGCAAAATCTTGAGCAAACATTATTATTATCAAGCAAGAGTATCATCTATTTAAATTTTTGAACAAATACCATTATTTTTGTCATCATACTATCATTGTGCTATAATGATTATGCTATTTTGAAGAGAAACCCACAAATCAAGCATTCAAGCTATATATTATAAGAAAAACAATGGAGAAAATCAAGGTATGAGAAACCCACAAATCAAGCATTCAAGCTATATTATAAGAAAAACGACGAAGAAAATCAAGGTATCTCTATGGTATAATTGTTATTATTTCATTTTGTGCATAGATATTGAGCTTTATTGAGAGACCATTGAGTGCGAATTTGGTACTTGCATTGCATTGTTCTTATTTTTTATAATTCACATTTTCATCATCCACACTTATATTTTTCTTTTCCCTTGTGTATTTCTCAAAATATTTTTTCCATTCATTATCAATATCAAAATTGTATGTTGTATATAATATATACATATTACATTACCATTGATATAATACTTTATTTACAAAATTAATTGAATTTTCTACTAAAATTTGTCATGGTAAATTTTTGAGTATTATACTTTAAAATAAACAAGAACAAAAAATCCCACTAGATCTAGTAAAAAATTAAATTAAGTAATACCTTTAGTGAAATAAAAACAGGTAAACTCTATGAAACCCTACTTAAATACATAGAACATCATGTAAAATAAAAATTTCAAAACGTCATTAAATCTTTTTCTTTTTACATTCCAATCATTATAATTTATTTTTAATAAACCTCTATATTGTTCTAATTACGCCGAAGGCGTATCAATTTGAAAGAGGCCCAGCTAAACTGACGGTTTGATCTTGCTAAGAGCCCTCGAGAGACTATTAAACTCGTCGCAGCCGTTCAGTTGACTCCTGTGTATTTTCTTCCTTTATCACGCATTGAATAGCAAGATTGTGAGAGCTGGAAAGTAAATTTCATTGTCGCCTTCGTATACGATGTCAAGACTAGAATGATCTGGAAGTAAATTTCATTGTCGCCTTCGTATTCGATGTCAAGACTAGAATGATCTATACATTTTCATTGTTATTTCAAAAGTCGTCCGTTGCATTCATTGCCTTCCGAAAAAATCACTAGGTTTCTTGGGATGAGGAGGAGGGAGCTTTCACAGTGAAATCACCGCCAAAGATCTCATCACTAATTTTGACGCAGGCAGAAGTTTATTGCACATACATGTTGCGATTATGTGAGGTTTATTGCCTAAGTCAACCTCCAGTTGGTTATGTGGCATCGAGTTTTAATACACAAATGACGTGTCTTGTAAGGATGGTAGGTTCCATGGATAAGCTTACTAACAAGTTGGGTAGACATAAGTGCAGAATACAGATTCAGAGAATGTCTTTTCAGTTGTCTTCATGCCAACTTCATCGAATATTTTGAATGGCGAGAGATTATATGTCTTGTATGGCAATAGATTTATTTAGATTGCCCTCCCTCACAGCGCTGTCCCCAAGTAATGATTCATCACTGCATTTACGGTATTAGGTTTAGAATATTTTACTCCTATTTTCACCATTTTCACAGCCAAATCATTGAATCGGTTGAATGAGATATTTTTACCACATAAATGAACCATAAATGCTGCCCATTTTTCACCGCCTCGTCTTTTCTATAAATAGAACTTATAATTGTATGAATAAAATACCACCAGCTACATTTACGGAGAACAACTTTCTAAAGAGTTTGCTAAAAAGAAGGATTGTAGAAGAACGCACTGGAAATTCTACAGCAGTGAACAAGAAATCTAGTATGTTTATTTTCTCTTCTTAATATACTTTCCCTACGCGAACAAAAGTGTTTTGCTCAGGTTGCATGGATATTTATCTTTTTGTTCAATTTTCCTGTTTTTGAAGAATGTCTTTCGTCATTGGTATGATGATGGATAGATAATTTGTAATATAGGTACGCTGTACATCAGAAACTGTTTGGCTGTTATTGATAAACTGTGGTCGAGTCTGAGATTCAAATTCACAATTTGTCTAACGTCTTCAATTCCAACAGAAGCAAGACTGGTCCATTCCATTCTCTCAACCTAGATGTCTCACAGGCAAACAAAATCTCTCCACAGAACAGTTGGTCGATGCCTCTTCTTGTATAATATCATATTATACATAATTCAGTGTATACTATTCTAAAAAATATTACAATAATTGTATATTAGATTGTATGCATATTCCTTTGCAAGGTCGTGAAGAGGCAGTTGTCGTCGGCATCACGTCCCTACCATGGAAGAGGAGGGCACAACCGCATGCATTCTGCGAAGGGTGCTTCCAATACACTCTGCGAAGGATGTTGTTGCATTCTGTGTATTCTCTCGGTTGCTGCTCCAACCCACTAACAGATTCTTATTCCCAATCTGTTGGCTCATTATTATCATGATGACAAGGGGAAAAAATCCTCCAAGGCTCTCTAAGAGCTTAGCGTGAGTAAAGCTTAATTATACAACTAGACCAGAATAAGATATTAACATAAGGATGAAGCCATGTCCTCCTTGTACGTAGAGTTGTCAATGCCATGCTATCTATAGTATGTAGACCACTGCTATGAAAGTGAAAGGTTGTCTTTAAGATTGATCTGACAACGACTTGGTCCAGTGTATGCCCTTTAACAAATGAATTAAGAGACACTACCTATTATCATAGTTACCGTATACCTCCCTTCCCTCGCCTAGACACCTATCTCCCTAACTATATTTTGTATGCCAAGATATTATATCTGGATTTATTTGCATAGGAACTGATGTCTGGGTCATATCCAAATGCCCAAATATGGTACCATTTTCCATCAAGAGAGTATAGGGGAGAGGACCCAGTAGTTGTGCACCTAACTTCGCGTTCCTCAAAATCCTACTTGGAAATTTCAAATCACTCCAATTTTTTTACAGCAGCTTACTTGGCAAGTCCCCTGCTTATAACAAAAGTTTCGGGGCCACATCATCAAATACGATGCCACATCAGCATGCTTTTTGTCAAGGTGTCCAAAAAGGCACCGTCTAAACCCCTTACCAATACTTGTGCATTCACATCACTAGTAGTTGAGCGCTGATGTGGCATCACATGATTGGTTGTTTTTTAGATCAAAAGAATACATTTTGTTTAATTATGGGTAGTAAAGTCACAACTATTGGCATTATATAAACAACTATTGACATTATATAAACAACTATTGGGCATTATATTAACAAAAACATTCTCAACTATTGAAACATGCTCAACTACTGGATCCTCTCCCCTATAGGTGGCATAAAATCATTCCAATCTACAGTACCAAATTCATAACTCTAAAGTACCATACTTGCACAAGCTCTAGAAACATTTGTCGGGTTTAAATGGCATGGAATCAATAAAATCTTCGGTCTAAGAAATTTTTCTGTTCAATGGTTTCTGGAAACGTCTAATGGCCAGATTTGGGTGGAGGAATTTTGGGGCCCACTCTCTACTGTGGCAGTCTTCACGTTTGATCTTCCTTTAATGACATATATTATTAGTTTCATCATCATTATCTGTCCTGTTTTTCTGCCTGCGCTGCAAAATCACATGGAAAGCCAATTGCTTAATTGTATGCTGACGTTTTTATATCATAGGTAGACCATAGTGCATGTCTACACGCGTACTGGAAAACCTAAAACAATTGTGGCTTTCCCTTATCCACATGATGTCTTATTAGTTCTAGACCAATCAACTATTTTGAGACATATTATATATCTGTTAGTCTGAGTCTAGTTTATCTATTTCCTATGCTTTAAGATTGTTTGAGGGAACTAATGGCAACAAAAAACACTGCGAGGTGCACAAGCTGCAAGTGGCAGCGAAAAAAATGTTCAGAGTCATGTATAATCGCTCCACAAGATTTTCCATTCTCTGATCCCCACAAATTCAAAATAGTCCATAGAGTTTTTGGAACCAGTCATGTACTGAAAACGCTTCAAGTAACTAAGTCATAGTTTTAGCGGAGGTATGGTGGGACAAAAAAACCAAATAGCTATTAGGAAATTACTACCAATTTTTGGCTCATTTCTTCGCTTTCTTTTAAGGAGCTGAAATTATTCCTGAGATACCATCCTTAAGTTCTCGCAATAGTAAAAGTTACTTTTTGGTATTTACTTGAGTATAGTTTCCAAAGCTTATGTGCTTCTTTTATGGCTGGTCTTCAACTTTCATTGTTTTTACATTACCATTTCTCATCAAGGATCTTATTTGCTTATCAATGCCAAGTTGTGTTTTGCTTATTTAATCCAATGCTTGTCTCTGGTAATCGATTAAACCAAATGGCACCAGCACTTATCACGCGTCCTAATTGCAGTGTGCGTAAATTTATAATTACTTACCCATCAGATATAATTCCTAAGCCAAACAAAAATTAAAAGCAATGTCTCAAAATTAAACCAAATAATTTTGCAAACGACTTAAAGTTTTTTGCTCCTACTGATCCGACTCAACTCTTAAACCCGATTAATTTCGAAAATAGTGTCTCAAATCCCAATAAAAGTAGATTTTTTAAAATAGTTTGATTTTAGAAAACAAAAAACAAAAATTGTTTTGGGTTGTGCTAGATGGAAAAGCAGCATCATTTTCCTTTATTTAGCTTTAAATTTAAAATATTGCATCTTTTTCGCTATCTTTATTAACTTTTAAGAATCTTTAATTTCCAGTTTTTTCCTGGTTAATTTAAAAATCTTTGTCTTTTGGTTTGCCAAGTCAATCTGTATAAAGATTTTAGCTACTATGGGTATTTCAGTGAATGCTTCTCATTGGTAAAGTTTTGGATCTTGGTAAGGTTGTTTATTACAGTATATACACATAACAAATGTCATGACATTGTCCTTCATTTGTGCTCATTGTTTGCCAGTCTCGTAATCATTCAATCCTTGAGTATTCTCGCTTTGGATAATGTGATCTTGTTGTATGCAGCTATAACTTTGAATAGAATGAAAATCAAGATTAATAGCTAGCTTAAAAGGAAAAGAGTGCCTTACTATATCCAACGACAACAACCAAAGTGTCTAGAAAAACTTTAAGCATCTTACATTTTTATGCATCAATTGATTAAACACACCTATGCATAGTCATCTTGCCATTCATTCATACCTTTGTAAGACACTACTTGTAAATCAACATATTTAAATTTAATGTTGTAAACTTGTCTTATCATTGTTACTAGGAAACTCAGATATAGGGATAAGGACTCTTATCTCTCGACCCACATCTTTTGGTGATTTTATTTCTATACAACATAGACATTCTTTTGTTGACTAAATAGACAAACCAAAAGATAAAGAAAAAACCATACAACCAGCAAATATTATAACAAAAATTGTCAAAATTGGTCTAGTGGAAGGTTAATTATGAAAAAATTTGGTCTATTTTTTTGATACATTTGGGTAGTACATGAGGTCAATTGGTAGGCTATTTAGAAAATGATGTTTTTGTAAAAAATGTCTCAATGGATAAGTGATAGTTTCAAATCAGCTATGCATCCACAAATAGGGATCCATTACCTTTTAATTAGGAAGATAATCAATCTCTATAACCAAAAGGCTCATGTTATGTTTGCAATAGGGAGAAACAGAGATAGGGAGAGATAGAGGGGGAGGGGGAGGGAGAGATAGAGGGGGAGGGGGAGGGAGAGAGAGAGAGAGAGAGAGAGAGAGAGAGAGAGGAGATGGAGATAGAGATAGAGATAGAGAGGAAGATAGAGATAAAGATGGAAAATGAGGAGGAGAGGGAGAGATAAAGAGACATAGATATGAAAGAGAAATATATAGAAAGTGGGGAGGAGACAAAGACAAACAAAAAAATGGAGAGAAGTGGAGATAGAGAGGCAGTGAGAAAGAGCGAGAGATAGAGATATATGTTATGGAAAAGGTGGATGTCCCAAATTTGTGAAATAACTAATGTAAAGATCTCTAAATCACGTTCTGACTTATCTTTTGATTTAACTATGGGTAAACAACTTTTTTTGTCATAAGATGAAGTTGATTCTAGATATGATGTGTCATGCCATTAAATTCATAGTTGTATAGAGACACTTTTCCATTCCATTTATTTGTTAATTTAATACAATTATCAATAATGCTTGGTTTAAAGATTTTTAACTGTTGGTGGTCAAAACATGGCTAAGAATGTTGAATGTGCAAGCAGGGTATCAAATTCTCCTTCATAGCATTTGACGAAAATGCACATAACAACCTTCCACCACTACAAATGCATTTTTCTACTACTTAAATTGTAGACTCCAATCGGCCAACCTTTCAAGTGCACCAGATTCTCAATGAATACACACATACTACTTTCTCTACTCAACAACAAAAAGCGTTCGATATAATTTGGTCTCATCTAAGCACTCTTCCATTGCAAGCACCACTAAAGCTAATTGTTCAAGGAACTGCGGGAACTGGAAAGTCATATCTCATAAAACAATTTAGCTTTACCCTCATGAGCTCAACTCAATTCACCAGTCTCCATTACTACTTCTTGCACCTACAAGTGTTGTTGCATTCAACATTCAAGCATCAACAATTCATTTCGCTCTTCGCATTCCAATAAAAGAAATGGCCCCGCTATAAGGGAAAATCACTTACAACTTTCCAAGAAAGCATGTACTTTATTAGGTACATTTTAATAGATGAGATGAGTTTCATTGGTCCAAAGTTGCTAGAACACACCCTTTGGAGGGCATTCAATTATTCTCTTTGGTGACTTGGGCCAACTGCCACCAGTCAAAGATATCCCTATGTATGCTTCCACCTCCTATGGAGGGACTCTCTGGACAACTTCACAACAGTGATAACTTTTACAGAAATATTTCAACAAACTGGTGATGATCCTTCACAAATAGCTTTTTGTGCACTTCTTTCCAATCTACGAAATGCAGAGCCTACACAAGAAGACTGGTAGGTTCTAATGTCACGCTCAATTTTGTTGCTCAATTCTATAGAAAACTCTATTTTCTTTTCTGCCATACATTTATTTCCAACAAACGAATTGGTGTTACTACACAACAAACATATGTTGTTGTCTTTGGCAACGCTAGTTGCACTTTCCACTACAGAGCAACTTAGGGGAATACACAAATCCAGATGAAGAACAACTTCAAGCTCATATTTATTTATCTATTGGGCAAAAGGTCATGTTATGCTCAAATATATGGGTTGAAACAAGGCTCGTGAATGGTGCACTTGGTCAAGTAAAAACAATTGTATACAATGAGGTTGAAAAACCACCTCAACTACCCTTGTTTGTTGTTGTTCATTTCAAGCATTGCATTGGACCACCTTGGGACCAGTACAATCCAAATAATGTTCCAAAACCCTGCTTAGCCGTGGGCTTTGCTATCAAATTCCACTTAAAATGGCATGGGCATTGACAATACACAAGTCACAAGGACTAACACTTCCACAGGCCACAATCGACATTAGCAACATTGACCGACAAGGCCTAACATTCACAGCTATTTCAAGAATTCCCAATCTACAAAGTCTTCGCATACACCCAAGCTTGACATTCCAACGATATGCACGCATGCAACAAAGCCCATATGTTGCTAGGCGAAAAAGCGAAGAGAAAAGATTGAAAGCATTGCCAGATTCAAACTCTTCAAAAACTTAAAATGTATTTGAACCACTACAGGTATGACACTATATGACACTATCTTATTTCCTTCACTACCAATATTTATAAAGTTTCTTTGTTGTAAATTATATCTCTCTTCTTACTTACTACAAGGTCCTACCATTGCTCACTTACACTATGCTCTCATTGTCTAGCATCTACAAACTACTCAACCGAAGCTAACTAATAGTTTGCAATGAAATTCAACTTCAACATTCTCCTTTCCATTAGTTATTTTTTACATACTATTTGTTGTAAATTATTTCACTCTTCTTACTTACTACAGGCTCCTATCATTGCTCATTTACACTATGTTCTCATTGTCTAACAACTACAAACCCTAAACCAAAGGTAACTAATAATTTTTCATGGATTTCAACTTAAAAATTCTCCTTTCTATTACTTGTTTTTAAAATACTAAATATATGTTTTGTTTGTTACAAATACATTGGAGTTCAATGTGACCGTGTTACAATATCGCTATACCATTGTACTCAATTGCAAACATATATATGCTTATTATACATTATTTTATCTCATTAACTTAAGTTCCTCTTTATTTCCATACTATTTTCATTTAAGTTTTTTAATGTGTTGTTTTAATATGTTACATTCATATTAAATTAATTCAACCAATATGTTTACAAATAATCAAATAAAACAAATACTCATTTGCATTTTATTTATTACATTTTTTGCCTTTTTAGATTTGTCTCTTAGTCTACAAATATTATTTCATTTCATAATATGTCTACAATAAATAAAATTAGATTATTGCATAAAATTTCTGAATTAGATTGTGTCTGGATTTTTTGCATCAACGTTTCAAATCACACTCCGTGATTCACATTCAAATAACTAAATTTAGATTATCCATTCAATTAATTGACATAACCCATTACACACCACAAGTGCAATCACTAATTTATTATATCTCTTGAAAATATATAATTGAATTATTTCATCAAATATTTTTCTTCAAAATATATATATATATAGAGTCACGAGCAGTCATAATTCGAGAGAGCTTGGTGTGAATGTACAGCCCCCCTGAATAATTTCCTGTATGTACACACGGAAGATCTCAAACAAGTAGGGGATTTGCTGTTGTGGAAAGAGCGGGTAAAGCATGGGACGGGGATCCATTTCCCGATAATGCACAAGACTGAAAAGATATTATTAAATGGGCGCCCGCAAATTGATCCATTCTTAAGGGGGGTACTGTGCATTGTCATTTATTTTGTCGCCACCCGCCGTCCACTCTCCCTTTCGCTTTCGTACCACCTTTACGCGAAGCATCCTGGGAAGGCTTTTCAAACATCCTCAGCCAGGTAGGGAGACCCTCGGGCCTCTGTCCACATGGATTTACGATGAATAAATAGTTGTACTTTGATACGTGTCCAGATGTAATTAGCGATAATTCTAACAAGGCTACAGCGCGGTTCAGCTATCAATTATTAGCGAGAATTCTAACAAGGCTAGAGTGCGGTTCAACTACGAATTACTAAAAATGGTCTCGTAAGCGTGGAAAGAGTCTATTCAACAGCTGATACCACTTACCACCCTTGGCAGCATTTCTAAAACGAACATTTGTACAGTTCATCATTTTTTGGTAAAATTTGAGGTGGTTTGCGTCGTAATTTCGAAGAAACGGCCCGCTGTAGCTTAGTTGAATCTTTTTGGAATGATGATAAATGGTAACGCTCCTTGCACAAATTAGTATGCTAAATTTTGGAATTGTTAGTGCGTTTGCATTCCAGAGGCCGCTGAGGAAACTATCGGCATTGTTCTACTCTTATTTTCTTTAGCTTTAAACAAGGTAACTTGTCAATATTTCTTGGAATTTTACTTTACTTGTGGTTTAACGCTGCAATGGCGTTACGTTGTTCGTTTCTTCCATTGTGAAATGAAGGCTTTCCGCGTGTGAAAATTGCAGAGGTTTAATAAGTCGTTTGCTCTGTTGTTACTTCATGTTTGGGCTCAGAAGCTACGCCAATTTGAAGACCGTAGTCCTTATTTGATACTTCATTTTGGTCATTAGTGTATGGGTTGCTTAATGCTGGAACACAATTACAGCTATTCTTGGATTTCATATGCTCGTAACCCTGCTGTTTGTATTTGCCTTGGCACCCTGTCCGTGCATCTGAAAGCTTCTATGTATTACTATAAAACTTTACACATCTTCGCTTAGCTTTATTTAACCTAGAGATTATACTTAAATCTTAAATTTATTGAGGACCGAATCTTCTTTTTCGAAAGGAGCATTACAGTCGATGAAACAACAACTATTTTCGTGTTTAGGCTCTACAGCTTTTGATTATTATTTTTGAGATAAGATAGTACAATAATCAACCGAATATATGTTGTTTAAAAAGCTGCATAGAAGGCAGGTATTTGTACACTAAATAATCCTCCACAGTTCCTTACCATACAGACCCTTTCCTCCGCAGAAGGCAAAGCAGGATCCCTTTTTCTGTTTGTAACGTGACCTCTGAGTCATTTTCAGAGACAGATTCTTTTTAGACTTCCTACTTTTCACCACTTTCTATTCGCTATATTATTGGGGAGGTGAGAGATTCCCCTTCCTCTAACTCCCTCTCACCAAGGTAGCTATGAAGTGAAATCGTCTTCGGAAAAGAGAGGATCATGTCCTAAAGTGTCTTGCAACTCTGCACATTCTTCTGAATTTTCATCTGGCGATTCCTAGAATTTTAGTATTTCTTCTCTCTTATTGGCTGTAATACTAACCCGCAATCTTTGCGGGGGATCTTCCTCCCCTTTTGCCGCACAATGTCTTTCTGATTCTTTGCTTTTTTCTACAGATTGATCTTCTTCTCAAATTTAGATACCATAACTTGTGGCTCCCCTGAAACTAGCCTACGTTCTGCCAAAATAGCCTATTTTTCTCTGTATTATATGTTGTTGGAACCAAAGAGAGTGTCCTACTAGCTGATGCTAAGGACAAGCATTTTCCACCATAAAGATCACTTAGAATACCTTTTGTGTTCTTACATTCATCACCATTATGCTTTAACCGAGGTCCTACCACTATTTTTGCCACCCAAATTTCTACGGAGGTCCTCAATTTTGATGGAGAGAATAGAAATATTCAGCAGCATTCATGTTCTATAATCATCAACCTTATCAACATTCTTTAGATATTAGACTGCTCGGAAACAAAGCAATCCACAACTTCATTGGGCTGCTAACAAATGACCATCTAGCTGCATCTTGAGTTCAACAGCTGATTTATTATAGGCTGGATTTGTTAGTTTCTTGGAGCTTGGGTTCTCTGTCACCTTCCAGCATATCAGATTCAGTTTAAAGTTCTTTGCTTCATTCTTTCTGTTGTGCTTCCAGCACGTATTTCCCATGATAGAAAGCCACGTGACCATGATTGACTTCTTTCATCTTCTAAGGTTCCCATTTCTTATGCACCACCTATAAAAGAGACGACTAAGCTGAAATTTTGCTACAACCGCAATGTGGTAGTCCCATGGACATAGAAGTTTATAGGATATTAAATGAAAAGAGACGAGTGAGCTGAAATTTTGCAAATTTTTAGGATATTATATGAAAAGCTATCTTGCGATTTCTTAGGAGATTGTAAGTTAGAACTACCACTTGGTAGTTGTAACAAAATTTGATCTGAAAATGGATTCGGTTTGTTTGCAACTCTATGGCAACAATATCACAGCTCAAAGGACATTTTTGTAACAGGCCCAGAAACAATTCTTATATTTTGTCAAAATCTGAATATTGTTGTATATTATTATTCTTCTCAAAAAATTATGCTATTATCATATCCATCTTACATATCTAGATATCCTCCATTTTCCCATTTATAGGCTTCATTTGGCATTTGATCAATGGTCTAATTGACCTTTTTGCTGTCATTACACTCATTCCCTACATACATAAGTGTTAGTTTCCCACATGCACATCATCATAATCTTAATCAAATCCATCACAATCACAATAAAGAATCATAAATATCCATCACATACATATGTATCATTATCATTATCATAGACCTAGCTAATCCATCTTATTGTGAGCTTGATCACAAAATTATTTTCTTTAGCTGATTTCTCAAGGGGGCATCTTACCCTCATCCCTCGGTCCATTGGGGCACACTGGGCATATCATTATCATCGTTTCTTTGAAACAACGTTAAAATGCATTATCTCAAAAAGAAGCAAAATATAGACATATAAATATGACTAATGCATTTCCATCTTGTAATGTTATCATTATCTTATCAAATTTTTTTCCATATTAATTTAATCAAAGCTAGTACTTCTCCCTTTCCATAGATAATAATTAAACAATTATCTTAATCTTTTTTTATCACGTCTATATCAATTAATTCATCATTTATCATTTTCCCTCTAGCATTACTTAAAATCAAATTCAAATTATTTTTGGTACATTATAATTAAATATATTTTTAAAAATATTTAATTAGCTAACACTCCTCTCTCAAATTAAATAAATTAAAATAATTTATTTATATTTAAATTAACTTTTTCCCTCTAAAACTCGATTACATTCTTGTGATGTAAATAAATTTATTTATTTAATTTAATATTATCTATTTACTAAATTTAACTCCTACTCTATCTTAAATTTTTTCTTATTCATTAATTTTTCTAATTAATTTCTACCTTTGATCAAATATCAAGTAAAATATATAAATAAAATCTTTCATTTGCACATTATCCCCTAGAAAAATCTTGAGCAAACATTATTACTATCAAGCAAGAGTATCATCATCTATTTACAATTTTTGAGCAAATATCATTATTTTTGTCATCATACTATCATTGTGCTATCATGATTATGCTATTTTGAAGAGAAACCCACAAATCAAGCATTCAAGCTATATTATAAGAAAAACAATGGAAAAAATCAAAGTATCTGCTATGGTATAATTGTTATTATTTCATTTTGTGCGTAGATATTGAACTTTATTGACTCTTGAGTGTGAATTTGGTACTTGCATTGCATTGTTCTTATTTTTTATAATTCATATTTTCATCATCCACACTTATACTTCTATTTTCCCTTGTGTATTTTTCAAAATATTTCTTCCATTCATTATCAATATCAAAATTGTATGTTGTATATCATTTATACATATTACATTACCATTGATATAATGATTTATTTACAAAATTAATTGAGTTTTCTACTAAAGTTTGTCATGGTAAATTTTTGAATATTACACTTTAAAATAAACAAGAAAAGAAAATCATGTAACCACTTGATCTAGTTAGAAACTAAATTAAGTAGTACCTATAGTGAAATAAAAATAGCTAAACTATATGGAACC
The DNA here is from genome assembly GCA_007258455.2 of Sequoia sempervirens. NCBI lineage: Eukaryota > Viridiplantae > Streptophyta > Pinopsida > Cupressales > Cupressaceae > Sequoia > Sequoia sempervirens. Next base: position 25,605 of record VDFB02380536.1, read on the forward strand.
CTACTTAAATACATAGAACATCATGTAAAATAAAAATTTCAAGTTGAATCTTGATACTCCATAGAATTGTCATTTTCTTTTTACATTCCAATCATTATAATTTATTTTTAATAAACCTCTATATTGTTCTAATTTATTAGATGTCTCCTCAAATCATACAATCCAATTATTTCATCAAATATTTTTCTTCTTCAAATTATAATATTATATATACCATACTTTATAATGATGAGTACAACCAACGCCGACTGCCATTGGCCCGAAAAGCCCTCGCCACCGACAGAGCCGTCGCTCACTACTCTGAGTGAAGAGACACGAGTCCACAGTGGCCGTCCACAGTCACGAGTCATAATTCCAGAGATCTTGGCGTGCAGAACTTATTTGAGCCTCCTTGAATAATTTCCTGTATGTACACACGGAAGATCTCAAATAAGTAGGGGATTTGCTATTGTGGAAAGAGCGGGTAAAGCATGGGACGGGGATCCAGTTCCCGATAATGCATAAGACTGAAAAGATATTAAATGGGCGCCCGCAAATTGATCCATTCTTAAGGGGTGCACGGTGCACTGTGCATTGTCATTTATTTTGTCGCCACCGGCCGTTCACTCTCCCTTTCGCTTTCGTAACACCTTTACGCAAAGCATCCTGGGAAGGCTTTTCAAACATCCTCAGCCAGGTAGGGAGACCCTCAGGCCTCGGTCCACATGGATTTACGATGAATAAATAATTGTACTTTGATACGTGTCCAGAAGTAATTAGCGAGAATTCTTCTAACAAGGCTAGAATGGGGTTCAACTATGAATTATTAGCGAGAATTCTAACGAGGCTAGAATGCGGTTCAACTATGAATTACTAAAAATTGTCTCGTAAGCGTGGAAAGAGTCTACATTCAACAGCTGATACCACTTACCACCCTGATATTAAAAGGCAGCATTTCTAAAACGAACATTTATACAGTTATGATTATTTAGTAAAATTTGAGGTGGTTTGCGTCGTAGGTAATTTCGAGGAAACGGTCCGCTGTAGCTTGGTTGAATCTTTTTGGAATGATGATAAATGGTAACGCTTCATGCACAAAGTATGCTAAATTTTGGAATTGTTTGTGCGTTTGCATTCCAGAGGCCGCTGAGGAAACTACCGGCATTGTTCTACTCTTATTTTCTTTAGCTTTAAACAAGGTAACATGCCAATATTTCTTGGAATTTTACTTTACTTGTGGTCTAAAGCTGCAATGGCGTTACGTTGTTCGTTTCTTCCATTGTGAAATGAAGGCTTTCCGCGTGTGAAAATTGCAGAGGTTTAATAAGTCGTTTGCTCTGTTGTTACTTCATGTTTGGGCTCAGAAGCTACGCCAATTTGAAGACTGTAGTCCTTATTTGATACTTCATTTTGGTCATTAGTGTATGGTTTGCTTAATGCTGGAACACAATTGCAGCTATTCTTGGATTTCATATGCTCGTAACCCTGCTGTTTGTATTTGCCTTGGCACCCTGTCCCTGCATCACAAAGCTTCTATGTATTACTATAAAACTTTACACATCTTCGCTTAGCTTTATTTATTTATTTAACCCGGAGATTATACTTATCTTCTTTTTCGAAAGGAGCATTACAGTCGATGAAACAACAGCTATTTTCGTGCTTAGGCTCTACAACTGTTGATTATTATTTTTGAGATAAGATAGTACAATAATCAACCAAATTTATGTTGGTAAAAAAACTGCATAGAACACAGGTAGTTGTACGCTAAATAATCCTCCACAGTTTCTTACTACACAGATTCTTTCCTCCGCAGAAGACAAAGAAGGATCCCTTTTTCTGTTTGTAACATGACCTCTGAGTCATTTTCAGAGACACATTCTTTTTAGACTTCCTACTTTTTATCACCTTCTATTCGCTGTGTTTTTGGGGAGGTGAGAGACTCCCCTTCCTCCATCTCCCTCTCACCAAGGTACCTTTGAACTGAAATCGTCTTCGGAAAAGAGAGGATCATGTCCTAAAGTTTCTTGCAACTCTGCACATTCTTCTGAATTTTAATCTGGCGATTCCAAAATTTTTAGTATCTCCTCTCTCTTATTGGCTGTACTACTAACCCGTAATCCTTGCGGGGGATCTCCCTCCCCTTTTGCCGAATAATCTCTTCCTGATTCTTTGCTTTTTCTACAGATTGATCTTCTCAAATTTAGATACCATAATATGTGGCTCCCCTGAAACTAGCCTACGTTCTGCCAAATTAGCCTATTTTTCTCTGTATTATATGTTGTTGGAACCAAAGAGAGCATCCTGCCAAGGGCAAGCATCTTCCACCATAAAGATCACTTAGAATACCTTTTTGTGTTCTTACATTCATCATCATTATGTTTTAACTGAAAGCAGTTCCAAAAATGAAAAGATATTTTTTCAAAGTCTAATAGTTGCCAAATTTTCTTTCCTACTTTCAAACAAATTTCTTTGGACAGATCCTTCTTCATATCAATTTCTACAAGAATTATTGCAGAAGTTAATTTATGCCTGTGGGTATCTGGCAGTAAATTTAGCCAAAGCATTTCCTATATTTTTCAAAGTTGAAAGTATCCAAAAATAGAGGAGAAGATTTGGAAGCCTTACCCATAACTGATTAACACTAAAGTTTTGAGTAAACGGGTTGAAGCTTGGAAAGCATGGTTTCAAAATCAAAGCAGCAGAATGCCAAAACAAAAGCCATTCCTCTTAGCACCTTATTCCTGGTATATAATGAATCAAAAACAACCACAAAGAAAATGCTTCACATAGGGGTAAACGTCCACAGAAGCTACCAGTAAAGGATGCGAAGTTTGTTCAATCCAATTGTTAAGCACTGGAAGAGACGGCCACAGTGAACTGAATCTTCCAATAAGCCCCATTTCACAGTAATTGTCCAACTCCTTTTGCACTTTCTCCCCCAGCTTCAGAATTGACGTTTTAGCTATCTTGACTCTGCTATATGTCAACCTTATTTGGGAAACCTTCTCCACTGCTTTTGGCCTGCGGTCTCTGCATAAGCTAGAGCTTTTGCTCCTTCGTGTCATTCATCAGGAAACAATAATTTTAACTTTTCTCCCATCATCCATTCGTTTTGCTTGGTGTTTTCAGGTCAACTTTAATGCCTTTTAAGTTATTCTACTGGATAGCCCGTAGCCTTTTCAACAGTACTTTTTTCCTCCAAAGCCCCAAATAACATGCTCAATATATGCCGCATTGGTATCCTTAGGCTGTGCTGCCAAAGTAGCCACTATCTAGGCACGAAGTGGCCCTTCATTCTGAAAGGAAATTTTAGGGTTCACCATTATGAACTCTGGCTTCTCCTTCATTTTAAAAAAAAACTTATTGCTGTTGATAATTTACTATGTTCTACGATATCAAAATGAATATTGGGGAAAACTGTTCCCCCGGGAGATGTTACTTACATAATAAGATGTTTGATGGCGAGCAGAGTTAAAACCCCCCTGCTCTAGCACACCTTCACGGGTGAAATGCAACAAATAAGTTAATGACAACTCATCACCAAATTACATGAAAGAACATCAGGCTTTCTCTTGCCTTGTAACATCAATAACATGGAATTGAAAGCAAAGGTGGAGATAGACAAGAGTTCCTTACCGAGGTGCCATAACTTTGTTTGCAAAAGCAGGAGGGAAGAAATGTTTGTTATTTCTGAAACAACTACCAAACACGGCCTCAAAAAGTAAACACATTGAAAGTTAAGTTATTAATTGGCAAGTTTACAACTGTTATTTCTTTCGATTATTAGCCGATAGGCTATATATGGTGTGAGGTTTCGGCCTGAAACCTGTCTCACGCCGTCATAATACTAGAAGTTTGGATGAAACAACTTACAGTATCAGGCAACTAACATTCTCACTGCCAAACAACCGACATGTTATAAATGCATTAAATGATATGGAATTTGGTGGACGGATAGTCAAATCAATTTACTGAGGTAAAATATCGAACCTCCAGCGGTGTTTGGATGTCCCTTTGAATCAAGCACATCCTATGAACTATCTCAGCGCTCATGAATTTGATTGTACTCCATTCACTGTTGCTGGTAAATGCATTTATACAAATTACTGTATACCAACGCCTAGTAGGCCTACAAAAAGAATGAATCGAATGCATATAAACAAAATAGCTTTCAACAAGATTACTAAGCAGAGGAGACTGCACACATGCCATACCAGCAAAAGGCATTATAACAATCCACTGTACTTTCCGCCATTATTTCTCAGCAATATTTATACTAAATTTTTCATTGCTATACACATGTAGTTCCTGTAATCGCTTGTAGACCACCGCGATTCTGTTTTAAATGCTCTCAAATCGTTTATAAAACTGTTATAAAAATCTTTCACCTTTTAAGCCACTAAAGTGGCGATGGTGGTTGTGTTAATTGAAGCCATTTCTTTATGAAAGATGTCATTTTAGGGAAAGATATGGTTCCATTGAATGCTATGTTGGAATGGTGTCTAGTATGTAATCCAAGCTCTCTGCTGCTCCCTGCCATACAGGCAAAAATTAGATATGTATTAATGTGACAGAAAATCAAGGAATAGGTCACTCTACCCTTTAAATAATTTAGCTTTGCTAAGTGATTTCTCTCTTCCCCACCTCTTCTCCATCAGCTCGAGGTTTATCCTTGGGCACTCTCTTATTCTTTTCATGTATCTTATTTGATGTTTTGTATCTGCTTCCTCTCCCTTCTGATTTCCTTCTCCCTCTGTGCAGCAAGTTCCCGTTTACTGGCTCTTTTATCCTTCAATTTCTCATCTCTTATCCCTTCTCTATTCCTCTACCAATCTAGCCACCACTTTATGTTGTTTTCTCTCTTCTTCTTCTTTCTCTAACCTGTCCTGTCTTCTCTCTTCAGCCTTTCTCTAGCCTTTTTCTCATTGAGTTTCCACACCAGTCTGCCTGCAGCTGCTTCTTCACTCTATTCATTAAGAACACAACAAAACTACAATATTTTTGTAGGCGTCTACACAAAATACGTGCAACATGCTGCTCAACATAACGTGGGATTCATGGACCTAAACGTGTCTTCTCCCTGTGGGTACCTGTGGAATAAGAATATCCCAACAAATAGGGACGGTTTCTTCACTATATAGTTATTTATTATTAAATTAGCCACCTTTGTCAGCAAATAATAGACTACATCATTTCTTTTTCCTCATTTTCCTCGCCTTATCTACTTTTTCTCAATTACTTTCTTTGAAATTAAAAACACTACTTATATATCTACTTTGTTTGGCCCATTTTGTCATGGACAGAAATTTCTCATACCACTCATTTTCAGCGATAGTGAAGCGAAAAGCATTTGCACAAGGAAATCTAAATTTGGTATTATTAATATATTTTCTTTTCTTCCCTTTCATACCTAGAGACACAAAACTTGGGAATTATTGTTTCAACATATTATGCTATTTAAAATTTAAATGATGGTTGTTAATAATTCAAAGAGAAAGAAAATTATAACACCTAATTTATCTTAATTGTTTTTGGAAAAGAGAAAAATTAAATTGTAGTAGTGGATATGTTGAATTAGATCAACTAATGGAATAAGCATAAGAGTCGTGATGTCTAAAGGGATTATAATTTTGAAGTGGGTTTATTATTTCAACTCCTTTTATGACAATAGATGTGTCTTTTTGTGTGTTTTTTAAATGGTTAATTTGAAATTTCAAGTTCATATTTATTTTGTAGGAAAAGAATTGAAGGATTTGATACATGTTCTTTCAGCGCAATCATTTTATGAAGTATAAAATGGTATTGACAAGTTTTCACAAGATAATTATTTCTTTGAATTAAGCAATTTGAAAAGTATTCTACACTCTAATAACTATTTTGTAAGTATTGGTCAAAATATAAATGTACAATTATAAAAACTCTTGTAACAAAAGAAATTAATTCTGTTGCAGTTTAGAAAGGAATGTTTCTTGACTAAGTTCATTTTCATTGAAGCCTTCATTCATATTCACATCTTACTTAGCACCTAGATTATTATTTTTGTTATCTCTTCAACAAATGCAATTAAAAACTTTAAAATGACAATTCCTTAAAATTGGCATATGTACCACAATAACCTACTTAGGTATATCAACATTAACTTGTTGATGTTATCCCATTTCCATGTATTTCTCTCTGTGTTAGTCTATGACACATCTACCCTCAATCCAACATTTGCTTAAAACACGTTTTTATCTCATCATCATAAATAATGGCTCTTGATTTCCATAGTCTTTAGATCTCTTTGACATTTGAACTTTTCCATATTTGACTTGTTGTCTCATCATTTTGGTTGTTTGTGTGTTTTGATGAAAAAGTCTTCTTTTTACATTTTGTAGTCTATACCAACAAAAACTTTGTAATAAATGTCATTAATGAATCTATTTCATGAATTAAGAATAAACGATATTTATTCAATCTTTAATGTAGGAAGCATATACTTTTTTCAGTGCTGAATTTAAACTATACAATCATACATTATTAAATGTGTTCATATTTTTTATTTATTTCATATTTATGTAAATCTTACATTCTTTCAAAATGTATAATTTCTTTGGTTGATTTGATATTATAATAAGCATTTGTAGACTAAAAGGCCACTCAATTTTAAATCTCCAAATATGTATTAAAAATATTTTGCATATTTTGCAAACAAGATTGTATATATTTTAAACCACACTTTCTTTCCATGTTTACTTATATATATTTTTCTAGCGACGTAACCCTTGCACCCCTTCGAGTGCAAGTGCTAGTTATATGGAATATCCATTCTAGTTCATGGATCGGAATTTCCGTAAACAAGATCACATCACATGTCATTTTCTTTCATTAGATATGTAAGTTGATGACTATTATATGTAATATCCACCCTACTTCATGGATCAGAATTTCTGTAAACAAGATCACACCATGTGCCATTTGATATTTTCTTTCATTAAATTTGTAAGTTGATGACTATTTGTATGTAATATCCATCCTAGTTCATGGATCAAAATTTCTGTAAACAAGATCACACCATGTGTCATTTGATAATTTTTTTATTGAATTTTCTTATAACAAACTTGTAGGTCTCCACCGTGCTGAAAGTTTGCAAATAAAAAAAAAAGTTGACTTCATTTTAATAGGTTAAGAATCCAAGTTTTCATTGTTGCATATTTTTAATAATTCATGGTCAAACCTATATGTTAAATATGAGACCAGGAGCCTTCTGCATGGGACTGTCCCAATCATAACCACTGTTGACAAAGCCTATGCCACCACAACCTCTAGACTGACACTCACTCATCAAAAATGATGTGCTTGTCAATTCCATCTGGAGTGATGTGGACAAAAAACAATACAGACATTGCGTACACCGCTTTCAACACCATCCACTTGGTTTACATACCACTCATGATTTATGGCTTTGTCATCTTGATGGAACGTGGAGTGTGATTTCAGTTCATGTCAAGTTCTTATTTCATGTTTTATATTTAATATTGATCTAATGCTTTCATAATGACAAGTGTTTAAGACTGTTATACTATAGATATTTTGATAGTTTGATTTGTAATCTTCACTCGTGTCTTTTTCTTATGGGCCCCATTGGCTTACATGCATGTGGTCTACATGTCAAATGTTAACATTATATTATATAAGGAAATGTGCCTTGACTAAGTTGGCCTATTCTCTTTTCATGTTTTGGAATAGTGTATAAATAGAGGGCACTGCTCTCATCATTTCATCCATTCAATTCATCTTAATTTGATCATTTCTTTGTTCAAATTTTTTGTGTCAAAGGGCTCTTCAATCTTTTCATATGTTTTATATACATACAAAAGTTTTGGAAAAATGGCTTTACTGTATCTATTTGCATTCTTCTCTTCACTTTGGAGTATATCATCTCTGTAATTTGAGTCATAGTAGCACTATACTTACACAGTAACAACATTGCAAACTGGGAGTATAAATAGAATTCAATTACATGGATTTAAAATAAGAAAAACATAGAAAATTAAAAAAATACTAAGAAGTACTCATAAATGAATTTTATGGGTTTTGTAAGGAACAAACCACTACCATTCTGAAAATCCTGGGAAAAACAGACATTTTTTCATTTTTACGAGTTGTTTTTGGCGGTTTGACCTGGTTTTGACTGGCATTGACAAGTTTTTTTGACTGAACTAGGCTTGCTGATTCTGTCCGGTAAGAGAAACTTGCTTAGTGGCAGATACTTGTGGTGTTAACCTTGGGTTTTCCTCAGTCTGCTTCTATGATTTGAGTTGAGAAATATTACTTTATTCCTATCATGGATGACTATCAAGTTCTTAATAGTATCGGAGTGGGAGTGGAATCCTCAATATTAGTTCAGGAGAATTTTTCTGTTGGATTTGCTTGTATGATCATACATTTTGGATGTGCATGAGCCCCCATTGATTTTATAATTTGTGTAGCCATGCTTCTTGTGTTTGCATATACTCTCAAGTCTCTACACACGTTTGTTTTGGTGGTAGTGATTATTTCTTATGTATGTTTTAGTAGCATATGGCTTTGGTGTACTTAAGAATCTGCCTGAGTTGTTCTTTATTTGGAAGGTCACTTATCGATGAAGTACTGACTGAGAAAGAAGCTCTATTTAACTTGCAAGGATGTTCTATACAATGTTAGTGAAGTTTATGATAGTTTAGTTTAATCTTCTTTTTACTTGTATAATTTCAATAAGCTTTGGTTATCCTTATCTAGTTTATTGTTGGAAATCATTCAGCTTTCTGGTCATTTTTTTCCAATTTCATCTTGATACTAGTGTTCTTTGCATCTGTATTGTTAGTTGAACGTTTTTTTAACATGTTCATAGGAATCATTATAGGTTGTATATGTTCTGGATGTCCTGCAACGATGGAAAGAGTATATACATCATTGGCAGACAATGAAGTTGTTATTGAGAAACAGGCTCTGTTTAACTTGCACAACAGTTCTGAGGGATTTGAATACTTGCTCTGTAATACAGCCGGTAACAAGAATGATGCCATAAATGATTTCCATATTTCTAAGCTTAAGAAGGCAAAACCATCTGCAATGCGTGATTTTTCTCCTGGTTGTGGGCGTTATGCATCTCCATTTACAAATTTTCCTCGTGGAAATTCAAATTTTCAAAACAATAACAATGTTGTTTCACCGCTATCTCCATCATCTTCTCTTGAATCTCAAAATACATTTTCATCTTTTCAAACCAGGACTTGTTCTCCAAAAAGTTTAGCATCTGCGATGAAACGTTCTACCCGGCCTATCTCTCTGCTTATCGAGACTTTCCCTTTGGTTGTGGGAGAAATGCTCCTCTAATCACCAAGGGGGAGTGCCATAAATCTGCTGCAGCTACTGTTGCTGCACCCTCCATCAAAAGAGACTCTCATACTTCAGGAGTTGAATTTGGCAGTCAGCAACTATTTTTTGACGAAAGCTATCGTCCAAGGAAAAGGAAGACTGGATTTGTAAATCAAGAAGAGTGTCGTAAGAGGGCAAAGGAAAAATTGCTGCCATCTAGACAAGCCTCCAAAGAATCACACCATCTCGCTCAATCTTCTCAAGTAAAATACAAGAGCTTTCAAACTTGCAAGGTTGCCACCAAAACAATAGACATCAATCAGTTGACAACAATGGTGAAGAAAGAAGTTATGCCAGAATGTTCTAAAAGTTTGAATGACACCTGCAAGTTAGGAAGATTTAGTGTACAAAGGCTGCCTACATTTGGAAAGAATGAATTAAATTCATTTAATATGGTTGCAAGGAAGCCTCACGAGCTTTCTTTGAAGATGGTTACTACCTCAGCACAACTAATTTCACCCGAGATTGTGAGCAGGGTCCCCAAAATGCTTCCATTGAAATCTGTGGAAACTGCAGATCCTATGGATCAGAATCCACCAACACATAGAAAGGTTAGAGAAACCTTGCAATTATTTCAGGTTCTTTGCAGGAAACTCTTACATGATGAGGAAGCTGGTGTCAAAAACTCTTTTCTAAATGGTAGTAGCTTTCGTGCAGATCTAAGAGCTGCCAAGATTTTGAAGGATAATAACTTGTATGTCAACACAGGAAAACAAATTGTGGGTGTGGTCCCAGGGTTGGAAGTTGGAGACCAGTTCCATTATAGGATTGAGCTTTGCATTGTGGGTCTTCATCGCCAGATACAGGCTGGAATTGACTTCTTGAAACAAGGAAATGTGCAGGTGGCTACCAGCATTGTGGCATCAGGAGGTTATGAAGATGATCTTGACCGTGGGGATGTGTTGATTTACACAGGACAGGGTGGAAACAATTACTGTGGAGACAAACGGCAAACTGAGCATCAAAAACTTGAACGTGGGAATTTGGCTCTGAAGAACAACATAGACCTGAAAAAACCTGTAAGAGTAATTCGAGGGATAAAGCAAAAGCATTTTGGAAATGAAGGAAACAAAACAAGCAGAAAGAACAAGGTAAGTGTCCTGTATACTTATGATGGACTTTATGATGTGGAGAAATGTTGGCTTGATAGAGGAGCATCTGGATACTCTGTATTTAAATTCCTTCTAAGAAGACAATTAGGTCAGCCAAAGCTGGGATTCGAGTTAGTCCAATTTGCTGGAAAGCCAACAAAATATACAATTCAAGGTGGTCTTTGTGTTAAGGACATTTCGGAAGGAAAAGAGAGAAAAGCCATTTGTGTTGTAAACACTAGGGATGAAGAAAATGGTCCGCCAGCGTTTGTGTACACAACTGAAGTGCTTTATTCAAGTTGGTTTCAGCCTATGCCTCAAAGAGGTTGTGATTGTAGAAATGGATGCTCAGATCCCACAAAATGTCTTTGTGCTTTGAAAAATGGTGGGCAATTTCCATTTAACTATGATGGTGCTATTGTATTTGCTAAGCCTATTGTATATGAATGCGGTCCATCTTGTAGTTGCCCTCCAAATTGCTACAATAGAGTGAGCCAACGTGGTATTCAATTTCAGCTTGAGGTATTTAAGACTGATAAGAGAGGTTGCGGAATCAGATCATCAGACCCTATACCTTCTGGTAGCTTTATTTGTGAGTACACAGGTGAGCTACTTTCAGATATGGAAGCTGAGAAGCGGATCAATAATGATGAGTATCTCTTTGATATAGGAAGGAACAGCAAGGATCAATCTCGTTGGGCTGGACATTCTAGCTTTATTTCTGAATTCGAGTGTAGTCCAGTTTGCGATATGGTAGAAGATGTGGGATTTACCATTGATGCAGCTAAGTATGGAAGTGTTGGGAGATTCATCAATCACAGTTGTTCTCCAAATCTATATGCACAAAATGTGCTTTACGACCATGATGATAGAAGGTTATCCCACATTATGTTCTTTGCTGCAGAGAACATTCCTCCAATGCGGGAGCTTTTTTATGATTACAACTGTACTGTGGATCAGGTGTATGATCAGAATGGAAACATTAAAAAGAAATTTTGCTATTGTGGGTCTTCAGAATGTACTGGGAGAATTTATTGAGGGCTCACAACTCGCATCCAATCACAGGCTTTTCTCAAGGTATGGAATGAATCTTCTGTCCATGATCGTATTTTTTATAGCTTTGGCTAAAAAAGGGTTATTATGGACGTGCATCTACGTGTATTTCATACTTATGCTCTGTTGTAGGATTTCATTTTGAATCCCTTCTAACTAACTTATTTTGTATTTTGTTTTGTTAGGTGCACATGTAACTATATTTTTGGTGTCCGAAGTATTGTATTTTCTATAATTTCTTGCAGGTCTCCTGTTCCTATCAGCTGAACTTCTTTCCATCTTTTCCTCTGATTGAGGTTAATTCATTTTGAAGAAACGTGCCGAGGTGACAAAAGTTTGATACAGATGTTTTCTGCAAAATCTGTTAATTTTTGCTGACACTATACTTCTTAATTCTTAAATGCAATAATATTGGTACAATTGACATATTATTTTGTGAGTTTAATTTTTTTGTATTTCAATTTTATCATCAGTTATTCTCGGATAGGTATATAGTCCTGATTCTTAAATCCAGATTTGAAGTCGCAGATTTGACATAGGTCATTTAAGTAGTTGCGGATTTGAACCCTAAACTTTTAAAATTCAAATTTAAAATAAATTAAGTTGAGTGGTACATGCAAATAAATTAAGTAGAGTGGGGCATGGAATATAGAACATATTTGCATTGATTTGTGTGCTTGGTTTTTGAAAACCATCCAGGAAGTATGCAAGGACTTGTTAGAGCATTTATGAGCATCATAGAAGATTATTAGAGCATTAAATGAATGCACAACATTCTAGGTCCATTGTGTGCTTGCTTGTTGTCTTCAATAGAGCCATAAAATCAGTCCAATATGTAGTTTGATTGCTGAATATGACAAATTTAGAAAAATTTCAAAGGTGTTATTAAATATTGCTTACATGGATTTATATATTAGAAGATCAATGTGAACACTTTTCAATTTTTTAGCAATTTGTTAGATTAGTCTCATGAGTTGCAATTCATAATTGACATGTAGATTCAAGTAAACACTTGTGGAGATTAAGTACACATGTAAAATTTGTGGAGATTAGATACGTGTTTAGTTTAATTGGGGCAAGGCACAATTAATCTATAAAAGTCTTGAGATGATTATCTATGCAAACACTAAAATTTTAGTTATGTGGTAGATTAGTTTCAGACATCTCTTGCTTCATCTCCCCATCATCAAAATTTAGGTGAGTAATTACAATTTAATTAATTTATTTTTTTGTATATAATATCAATATTTAATTATTTTCTAGCCCTATCTTATTAATCTAGGTTAGATATTTATTTGAATTCTTTATTTAGTTAATTAACCTAAATATTTTCTATAAAAGTGACTTATTTGATTGAATCAACCTATTTTCAAATCTAATTATGGTTTGTATTCCATCAATTTGTATTCCAAAGCTATACCTTTCTTTAGGGTTTTGTGCTTTCTTATGTGATATTGTTTTCCCTTACTCTACCCACACATAATTTTATTTCTTGAGTATCATTTGTTGAGTTATTTTCAAGTTTGAGGGCTTGTTGTTTTTAAATATTTTAAACCAGGCCTTTATCTTGCTCTATTTAGTCTTTAGGGCTTCACGAATTGCGTGCACACTAAGATTTTATTCTCATCCTCACATTCACTTGAGAAGTCTATATTTGAATTCTCAAAATATTCAATTTATTGAATGTGGTATTACTCATGATGTTACCATAAGTATTGTAAGTACTCCCATTATTGAATTTGAGGTTGAAGATTATGATCATGGAGCACATTTGGGACAACAATTTTTACATGAGCTTGCTAGTTTAGTTGAGGTGGATAGTCTCAAAATTTTGGTTTAATTTTTTCGTGATTTGTTTCTTACTAAACCATTTTGGGTGATAGGTACTTAGAGACCTTGATGCTAAAGTTCCTCATTTGAATAATGTCCTCTTCATAGTTTCCCCTTGTATTTTCCCCAATTATGGCATATCTCTCAATTTCATCCCTTTTGCCACACCTACTCCTGTATGAAGCTTTTACATTTGCATCTACCTCTTATCTCACTACCACTTTTCCTATCTTCTATGCTATTTCCGCTAGTGCTATGATTAGACATGATCCTAGTGCAATCCCTGATAGACTAAAAACTTGTTTGGATTTTTTATATCTAAAAGCCCTTTTTATGCCTAAACCTATCTATTCAATTTCCACCTCAATTCCCCATTTTTCCATTATTAGCTTATATATAATGAAAATTATTTAGTGTGTTCTATCAATTTGTGAGAATATTAATTCAACTGGTTGAAAATGGGTGAACATGAGTTTGTGTAGCAGAACGTGTGTAGGAGCTAAAGACTGCCGAAGATCTTTTGTTATCCTTTTGATATGTAACAAGAAGATACATTTAGTATATTGTTTTAAATTTATGGCCAACAACCAAGTTTTGTTACATTTCGATTTGTTGGTTGTAGCCCAAAACAAACATTTCAATCTTTTTTTAGATTCTATGATTATCCATTGCATATATATAAACTTTAGTGTGGGCTATGTTGCCAATAGAAGGAAAATGTAATTAAATTTTCAAGAAATATAAAAAAAATATCTTTTGATCAAACAAGAGTAAAAAGTGTATTCATTTTGTTACCTAGCGGACTAAGGAGGTAGCCTATCCCACTTCTTGGAAAGCCTGGTGATTTTTATGCAGTGTGTTTCTTGTCATTGTTTTGATTGAATTACTTATGTGTTGTTTATGAGTAATGTTTGTATCTACCATTATAATTGAAGTGTGAATTTTGAAATTGATGGTAAATAAAAATAACAATAATCCATATTGTCCTTGCTTCATGTTCACATCTTATTGTGATTGTAAGTTTCAAAATTATTATCTGTTATAAACTACTGCTATTCTTGTCGCCTAACTTTGTTGTTCTTGTAGTAGATTATCCCTGTTCATGTCATAGAATTAAGGTAGAGATATTGAGTCAGATTTACACTTAGATAGTTAATTAAAGTTAAAAGTGCATTTCATTCTTGCTCAACTTGCTAACCTCAGCCCTTAAGCATACACTTTTTATGCCTTTCATGAGCTTATGCTTGGAATGACTTAGGAACAAATTGAATTTTTGAACCAAAGTTGTAGCCATAATCTTGAAATTCTCAACTTTTCCCCACATTTTGGTGTTGTTTTTGGGGAAAGGTGTTAAAGGCTTGAAAGCCTAGTAAGTTGAGTTAGGCCTAGTGCATCAAGGAAAAATTCCACAAAATTTTTGACCTTTCCTAGGTAATTATCCTCGGTTTGCACTGTATTAAATCATATAGATGTACGAGTCGTGTTAGAGATG
>VDFB02380537.1:0-20858 GCA_007258455.2 Sequoia sempervirens
ATGAAAAGCGGTGCCTAGTAAAGTTCAAGATTGAAGACTACTGTGATGGTACTACTGTGATATCATCCCCGGATGCATGTCACATGTTGTTGGGGAGGCCATGGCAATTTGATAGGCGAGCTATACATGATGGCCATGCAAACACTTATTCCTTGACAAAGGATGCGGTTCGTCACAAGTTGAAACCCCTGAAGGAGACCAAAGAAAAGGTATGCAATAGTGCTATAATTTGTTATGTAGATGGAATAAAAATTTTAGAAGGTATGAAGCATGAGCGTGTGTGTTATTCATTGATTCCTAGAGTGAGTAAGGAGGATAGTGAGAAGGTTCCAGAAGAAGTTTCTGGGATGTTGGATGAGTTTCAAGATATTGTTTCTAATAATGTACCCGAGGGTTTACCACCAATAAGGAAGATCAGTCATCAGATTGACTTGATTCCTGGAGCCAGTTTGCCAAATAAGGTAGCTCATAAAATGACTCCAGTAGAAAATGAGGAGTTGAACAAACAAGTTCAAGAGTTGTTGAGAAAGGGTTTGATATGGGAGAGTTTGAGTCCATGTGCAGTACCTGTAGTACTAGCACCAACGAAGGATGGGGAGTGGAGGATATGTACAGATTCCTAAGCCATAAACAAGATAACAATCAAGTACAGATTTCCCCTGCCAAGGATGGATGACCTGATGGACTGTTTGAGTGGAGCTCAGTACTTCACAAAGATTGATCTGAAGAGTGGATATCACCAGATTGATTCGAGAGGGAGATGAATGGAAGATTGCCTTCAAGACCAAAGAGGGCATGTATGAGTGGTTAGTCATGCCTTTTGGGCTAACCAATGCACTAAGCACATTCATGAGGCTCATGAGCGAGGTATTAAAAAAAGAATTTCGGAAGTTTTGTTATTGTGTATTTAGATGATATTTTGATTTTTAGTAAGACATTGGATGAGCATCGATTATAGTCAAAGTGCCTTTGAGAAGTTAGAGAAGAAACCGGATTAATTTGAAGTAAGCACAGTTTTAGAAGAGGAGTTAGTGTACTTGGGGTTTGTTGTCTCCGAAGGTCTCAAGATGGACCGGAGAAGGTAGGCTATTTGGAATGGCCTACCCCAAGAACTACTACCGAGGTGAGATCTTTCCATGGTTTGGCTAGTTTTTATAGAAAGTTCATTAGAAACTTCGTAGTATTTGTGGACCCCTGGCTGAAACAATGAGAGGGATAGAAAAGAATTCAAGTGTAGCACTGGAGTGGCAAAAAGTTTTGAACTATTGAAGTAGAAGGTGACAAAGCATCATATTCTAGCCCTTCCAGATTTCAACAAGGTGTTTCAGGTGGAATGTGATGCCAGTGGTTGTGCCATTGGAGCAGTGTTGAGCCAAGAAGGTAAGCCCATTGCCTATTTCAGTGAAAAGTTAAATGATGCCAAGAGAAAGTATTTTGTATATGATCAGGAATTTATGCAATAGTTCAAGCATTAAAGAAATGGATACATTATTTGTTGCTAAAGGAATTTGTTCTATATACTGATCATCAGGCCTTGCAGTACCAAAATAGTCAGGGAAAATTAAATCAGAGGCATATGAAATGGGTAGAGTTTTTGTAGAGTTATACCTTTGTTATGAAACATAGGAGTGGGAAGTCAAATAGGGTTGCAGATGCCTTAAGTAGGAGGCATACATTGATGACAAAGATGCAGATTCAAGTGGTTGGGTTCAATGAACTCAAGGCACTATATGCAGAAGATCCTGATTTTGCAGAGGTTTGGAAAGCTTGCAAGGAACCTATTACAGTGGACAGGACAAGGTGGCTGGATTTCAATCCAAGATGGCATGTTATTTAAGGGAAGTCAATTATGTATCCCGAGGAGTTCCATGAGGGAGAACTTGATAAAGTAGAAGCATAGTGGAGGAATGGCCAGACATTTTGGTCGGGATAAGACCATTGCCATTATCAGTGAGCATTATTATTGGCCTCAGTTGTCATAGGATGTGAAGAAGTTTGTACAAAGCTATAGGATATGTCAGATGGCTAAAGGAGTGAGCCAGAATACAGGCTTATATCAACCCTTACTTGTACCAGAGAGGCCATGGGAGGATATAAGTATGGACTTTGTTCTTGGTTTTCCAAGGACACGACAAGGGAATGATTCAGTCTTTGTGGTGGTTGATAGGTTTTTGAAGATGGCACATTTCACTCCATGTCAGAAGACCCATGATGCAGTCCACATTGCTGACTTGTTCTTCAAAGAGGTGGTGAGGCTACATGGTCTGCCAAAGAGTATTGTTTCAGATCATGACACCAAATTTGTGGGGTACTTTTGGAGGACCTTGTGGAAGAAGCTCAAGACAGAGTTGAAGTTAGTTCTGCACACCATCCACAAAAGATGGGTAGACAGAGGTTGTTAACAGGAGTCTAGGTAACCTACTGAGATGTTTGGTAGGAGATAAACCAAGGGATGGGACTTGATCTTACCCTAGGCAGAATTTTCTTACAACAATTCAACAACAAAAGCACCGGGTAGATCATCATTCCAGATTGTGTATGAAGGTAGCCCCAGAACAGCTCCAGAATTGAGGAAGATGGACCAAGAGAAGAAAATAATGCTAAAGCCAAAGATTTTGCAGAGCACATCAAGAATATACATGAGAAGGTACGAGAACACATTAATAAGATGAATATGCAATATAAGGCTAAGGCAGATCAAAAAAGGAGGAATAAGGAGTTTCAGATTGATGAAGTAATGGTCCACTTGAGGAAAGAAAGGTTTCTCATGGAACCTATAACAAATTGAAGATGAAGAAATTCACCCTGTAAGATTTTGAAGAAGCATGATTCAGGGAATGCATATGAGGTAAAGTTTCCCTGATAGAATCAACATTTGCCATGTGTTCAACATTTCAGATTTGATAGAGTATCATGAAGGTGGAACGGAGGAAGCACCAACAATAGGGCGTATGGCATTCAATCACCTACTTCAGAAAGGGAGGAGATTGAAGCAATCTTGGATAGTCGTGTGGGAAGGAGTACCGAAATAGGCGTATGAAGAATATCTGGTGAAATGGAGAGGAAGGACTAAGGAAGATTCATCCTGGCTATCTAAGGCAGTGGTTGACCGGTTGGGTTTTCCTCAACCATCTGAGATGTGACGGGGTCACTTCTCAAATTACCCTGGGTGTCTGATGCAGGAGCATCCAGTGGTGTAAGGGCAATCTTGCATCACCCAAAAAAAATAGTTAAATTTCATGTTTTTTTATTTTTAGATGTTTTTACATTTTTGGATACCCTTTTCGTCATAATGAAATTCCCAATTTATGGTTTTTATTTTCTATTCCTGGGTTGGAAGATATTGCAGTTTTAGTTTCCCAGATTTGCACCTAAAAATCTTCCGAGTTAGATTTGAGGCACTTAGAGTTCCTGGACTGGCCCCAAAATTTTCTAAAATTGGCATTGCAAATTTTGTGCGCGTTATTGACTTTGAGACCTTTCCAACGGTTCAAACGATTCACAAATCGGAGTCCCGAATCAAAAGTTATGGCCCCGGGAAGTTGGCGCACTTTCTAGAAGATACAATTGCAAATGTTCTTTTGAAATTTGAACTTCAAGTTGTAATTTTTCAGCGCCAAACTGCCTAAACTCAAATTTTAATGTTGTTTTAGCTCCAAACTAAAGAGGAGCTCTATTTATGGGCGGGTTTCTAATTTTTGGGTAGCTTTTTGGGGGACAAGCTCACATATTGCGAAAGGGTTATCTGTAGCTTTCTGTAGCTTGCATGTGTTGTAGAACTTGGGGATTTGAGATCATTTGCATGTAAGAAGCTCCATTTTCTGAATAATAAAATTATTCTCTTGTTTGTGGGTTATTTTCTATGTCTCGGGTTGCGCCCTCGTCATAGTTTTACCACAAATTGGTCTTAGCAAAATGATCTATAGGTTGAGTATGGTTTTTATCTAAGTACATTAATTGTAAAAATTGAGCTTTAGTTTGATCATCTAATCTAATGTATTCTTGAGAAAATTTCCCAGTAGGGACTTTCAAATTTATTGGAAATATAGGATCTACACCATAAACTAGGTGGTAAGGATAATTCCCTAGCGCAGATTCCGTCCTAGTACAATCTACCCAAAGGGAAAATTTTAGCGAAGAATGCCATTCTCTAAGATTCTTTTCAACCAATTTCTTAATTATATCCAGCATATTTTTTTTTTTATGATTTTGCTAAACCATTTAACTATAGATAATAGTTAGACAATAATTTAAATGTTATACCATATTCAAATTCCCAATTGGAAAACTTTAACAAGGAAAAAGTAGGGTCATTGTCACATACTAGCACATACAATACTCTAAACCTGGTAATAATATTTTCCTCCAAAAAATTGATTACCACGTCTATGGTGCATTGTTTTTGAAGACATGCTTTAGTCCACCTTGTGCAATAATTTGTAGTAGGCAACACAAACCTCTGACCTACAAAAAATAGAGGATTGACAGTACCAATGAAATCTAGTCCCCATTGTGAAAAAGGGTCCATTTCCATCATTGACTATAACGGGTGAGCATTAAATCTTCCTTTATCTACTGTAGCTTGACATGTATAATAGTGTTTCACATGTTCATATGTGTCCTTAAAAATTTTCAGCCAGTAATAACCATCTCTTAGGATGAGGTGTGCAGTAGATAAAGGCACTTCATGAGTTGTTCCAAAACTTATTGTACAATTCCTACAACACTTCATTTGCTTCCGTCCTATTCAAACATCTTAGATAAATTCCTTCATGATTTTTTTTGAATAGATCTACTCCTTTAATCATATAACTCTGATATTTTATCTTGAGGGTTGTTCTCTAATTTCTTTTCATATGGTCAAGTAAAGAATGGCTGACTAAATAATGTCATATATCTTAATACCAATCTTCTTGATCTTTTACATCTAGAGTATATTGTTGGGTAGATATTTGTGGATCTATATCGGCAAGAGATTTGACTAGGGCTTGTCCCTGAACCAACTTCATGGGAATAATTTCTATATGAAACTCTTGCAAAATCATAACCCATTTAGCTCTCCTTTCACTGAGCTCACTCTGTGTTAGCAACATTTTTACTGTAGCAACTGAAACAATAGCCTTGACTATATTCTTAAGAGTGTAATGCTTGAATTTTTGTATTGCTTTAACAAAGAAAAGGATTTTTTCTCAACATCTATCTTAGCTTTGAATCTTTAAATGGAGCACTCATAAAATCAATTGGTTTTTCTTCTTTGTTCTTGCCCCTCTGTGTTAGTACTATTGCACAAGTATGACCAAAAGAATAAGAGTAAATATAAAAATATTTAACATAATCTACACTTACCAGCACCGGTACTTTCGCAATTACAACTTTCAAATTCTTAAAGGTGAGCTTAGCTTGATTTTTCCACTCTATTTTTTCATCTTTCTTCAATATATCATTGAGTGGTTTTACTATCTCAGCAGATCCAGTGATAAAATTCTAGACGAAATCCATCATACTAAAATATGATTTCAATTCTTTTTTACTTCTTGGGGGCTATAACCTGAGCAATGCACTCACTATGTCTAGGTCTATTGAAATAACTATTTCAAAAATAAGGTGTCCCAATATTTTACCTTCAATCACCCCAAAAATACATTTCTTAGGGTTTAGTGAAACTCCATAAGTTTCACACTTTTGCAATATTGCTCTGAGATCTTGGACATGATCTCCTCTATTCTTTGAAAATATTGTGAGGTCATCTATGTAGATGATAATAAATTTTCCTATAAAATCTCAAAAATCATAGTCCATAGCTCTTTGGAATGTAGGTTTGACATTTATCAGTCCGAATGGCATCATTTTGTAAGAGAAAGTTCCCCACGTCATGGTGAATGTTGTCTTCATTTGATCTTCCTTCACTACCATTACTTGATTGTATCTAGAGAATCCATCCAAAAAACACATCATCTATGAACCATTGATGATCTATAACACTTCTTCTAGTGAAGGTAGTTGATAATTATCTTTTTTAGATGCCTTGTTAAGATTTTGGAAGTCTACACATAACCGTATGTCTCCATTCTTCTTCTTGATTGGTACTAAGTTTTCCACCCGCGTAGAATGTCTAGTAGGAAATAATATTCATGCTGACAAAAGCTTTTGGACTTCTTTTTGGATCAATGGTTCTAAGAGTGCATTTATGGTTCACTGCTTCATCAGAAAGGCTTTACATCAGGCTTTAATGGTATTGTATGAGTAATGATGGAAGTATCGTAGGTTTTCAAACCTTCATATGTCCATGCTATAACCTTCCAATAATCTCTGAGTTCCTGAGTGATATTTCTTCTTTCTTCTTCAATACACAACTTTCCTATAAGCACGTTCTTAGGATCTTCTTTAGTATGCAAATTGTACAATTCATATTTCCCTCCATCACTCTAGGGAAAATCTTTCTATTGAACTCTCTAATCTATATCAAATAGTCACTCCAATTCAATTATATGATTCAAAATACTGTTATCTTTAACTTGAGCTAATTCTTCATCTTGAATCTTGTCATTGACGCGATCTATTTCTTCAATTATTTGTGTTTCAAAGATACCAGAATTAGTAATGAATTCCAATATGTGTCGATCATCTTCAAACACCTGGGTATGTGCAGGATTATCATGGAAAAAAAAGAACCTTAAGTGGTAAAAAAATTAGAAAAATTAGAGTTAGGCAACTTGACGTAAACATTTGAATAAGTTATCTATATTATGTAAAAAAATATGTAAGAATAGAATCTATAGAAAATTGAATGTATTTTCTAAACTACGAGGTTCATTTTTTTTTTAAAATCTATTTGGTGAAAATTTGAAATTTCAATGCAGTAGTACTTAAAATTTTAGGGAAAAAATAAGTAGGTGTTTGTCTAACCACCCTAGACACAATAAAATGATAATATTTTTTTATCAAAATTTAAATATAAGTAGAGGGATCATGTCCAGATGTGATGCATTTTTTTTGTAATTTTTTTCCAAGTAAATAATTAATTATGATTTTTTTATTACAACTTTAAGAAAATATAAAAACTCGTATGTTTGACCACCTTAACTTGGTCAAAACTTCACGAAGTTCAATTTTTTTTTTAATCCTATAGTATGTGAAGCATAGAATGTGATGCATGTTTTGGATTCAAAAAATGTGATACCATTTGAAAGCTATAGATTTTTTTCTATCAGCGTATCAATCAAGACGTTAGTCGTAATTCAAATAGAAAATGAATAAGAATTATTTATTAAATTCAAAGTAAAGAATAATTTATATTGGTGGAAAACTAAGAATCTCCTTTAAAAACTCTTTTCGTTTCATCAATTTTGGGTAAAAGAAATTCATCAACCACATACCCTACACATACCCATAATATCACCACTTTTTGGCTCATCATGATCCTACACATACCCACCTGCAAATTTGTAACATTGCCAGGAACCAAAGGTAGTTGCACCAGCTCAACTATAAATCTTCTCAAATTTGAAGCATTTAAAGGTTCTAGAGCACTGGCAGTAGTAGCTAAAGAATCATCTCTTTGATTAAATCTTCATGGAATGTGATTAATCTTTAAAGCATCAAAATATTCTATTAAATCCCACTCTATGTCAATAACTAGACAATCACTTGTAATGACAAACATACTGCTTTCAAACTTGTCTAACTACTAATTTGAAATCACCAAACCCTTTAAGAATTTTTAATTTCTTCTTGATTGCAAGCATCAAACCATGGATGAGGGCTTCGTATTCTGCCACATTATTAGTACATTGAAATTGCAATTGATGAACAACACGAAAAAATTTAGCTTGTGGAATAATGAGCTTAACTCCAAGTCCAATTCCTTGTTTCGATTTAGATCCATAAAACCTAAGGACCCAGGCTTGATCATCAATAGCTTTAAACTTACCATTCTTAAGATTTTTTGAATTATGATATTTTCAGTCTACGTAACATGTACTTTATCTCTTTGTATTTCTGGTTTAGACCTTTTGATCTTAGCATGTTTTAGACAATACTAGCTCTCATTTTTGTGAGTGATTTCCAAGCACATCATGTAATTTTCTTTTGAATGTGAAAAATTGTAAAACTTGCACCAATCCTACACCAAAAAGCTATTTAGTGATTTTTTTATTTTCCCCCTCTCTCAACCAATTGTAACAATGTTCTTCCAAAATTTATCATAATCCAATTCAATTAAAACATCAATTCCAAGGGTTATCTAATTATATTCTTCAACATTGCATATGAATACTTCTTCTATTTTAACTCTTGAGCTTCAAATTTTATAAACCCCTAGTTCTTATCAATATATAGAATTTCATTTTTTTTTATCATAATCAGTGATCATGTATTTCATACATGGTTCTCTCTCAATTTTGATTTGATTAGGAACTCCTTTCCATGGTAACCACATATGTGAGAAGTCTGATGCAAAGGAAAGGGAATCAATCAAAATCTCAATAAAGTTTCAATAATTCATGGATTCCTCAACAAGCCACTTGACAAAGTTTCAATAGGCACTCTACCCAAGAATAAGGGTTACACATACAAAGTATGCACCTATCAATGTTACAAAATGCCAAATGTGGATTTTTTGAACCAGACCTCTATCCAACCTATGGAACACCCTTGGTAGATTGAAAATTACATGTTAGGACCTAAAAAGGTCTTTCGAACCTCAGACTGTAGAATTTGTTCACACTTCGCTCACAAACAGGCTTGAAACCTTATAGGACAATAACATGACAAAAATGGGACAAGATTTTCATATAAGTTAGACATAAAAAATATAAACATATATAATTGGGTACCCATTAAGGGCTTATATAACATTCTATGAAATCAACTAGAGTTGTTTTAGAAAGTGTCCTCCAAAAATTGACTGTTACACTTGAACAATGGCCTAATTAGGCTAGTTTGAAAGGGTGGCAACAAGAATTTCAAAACTTAGGTCTCCAGTATTCATATCAAAGCTTCCAACATGTCATATTAATTCTACACAAATAATTCCCATCACCTAGAATGGGTTCTAATCACCTTTTTACACTAAAACATGAAGTTTCACTTCCTAGGGCATCAACCAAAAGGCCTTCATCTTCAACCCCTACTCCTGCAAACCACATGAAAGAAAAACCTAAACCGAAATCTTCCATACCACATAGTTAGATCATTTTCTATGGGGTGGAATGGCTCACAAATCCATTTTCTTCAATCAAACCTTCAAAATCAGGGTTTCAAGGCAACTTTTTAGAAAAAGTGTTATAAGTCACTCAAATCTTGATGAAAATGGATGAAACAAAATTAAAATGATAGGTGATTCACTCCTCCATAAATTCAAACTCATAAATTAGCACTTACAGGCCGTACAAGGCCATACTAAGGTCTTTAGCAAAAAAATTGGTCTTTTAAACACAAAAATAGAGCTTTTATTGAATTTCAATCCTCAAATCAACTCCCACAACCTTGATTCGACCCTTACATGGTGTATTTAAGAATTACACATAAAAAACCAACAAAAAAAACCAACTCTAACAATATTTTAATCTTCTTGACCATTTAACTTCCCTTTTACATCAAAATGCAAAAGTTGCGAGACAATTTTTTTAACAATTTTTGCACCTTTACCAAATTGACTCAAAATGACTCGCAAACCACTACAAACAACCTAAATGGACTCCAAAATCATATCAAGTGGTATTTAAGACCTTATTACAAACAAAAATACCTAACATCTAACTCTTTGCAACATTTTCATAATAGGACCTATGGTGCCCTACACCAAAGTTTGTGGCCATGTATCCATTCAAATTCTTTGACCAATCCCTACTCAATATCATACTATAAGTATTAGGTATCTCAACAACATGAATGTCTATATAATATTGAATCCTAGTATTCGATGCTAGCTACATATGAATATTGGTTAACTCCTCGACTACATTTACTTTAGTTTTGTCAAGTTCAGTAACTTTCTTTAGAGAACTCGTCGGAGTTAGACCTAGTGTTTGACATATGGAAAAAGGTATCACATTAGTAGACACTCCTAATTATACTAGACAATTATGAATATTTTTACCAAATATCCTCAGTGTGAGTAAGAATGGCGAGGACTCTATTTTTCCTTTATAAAAGGCTACTTGTGCATCCACCATAGGAACAATGTTTTTATCTTTTTCCTTAACGAAATGATCTTTCACCTTGGATTCTATAAATTTTCTTTCTTTTGGAAGATATTCCAAAGTATTCAAATAATTAGTAAATTTCTTCCGCTAAATAATTAGTAAATTTTTTTTGATCGGTGGAATCTACCTTTTCACTTCATGAAACATTTGATGAATTATATTGAAAGGTCACCTTGGGTAACCCTGGAGTATTGCTTGATTTATCATCTAGTGGAGTGTTGAAGTTGGTTGGAATTGATGTGGTCAGTGGCCCATTGAATTTATTTCCACCATTTGTGTTACTTCTTATGTTATAACTATATCCTTTCTGGCATTGTTGAAACACATGAATTTCATCAAATTCATGCTAAGGTTCATTTTCATCTTGATAAGGAAACTTATAAGTCTCTAAATTCATGGTTGAATTGTCTCCTTCATATTCATGAGTATGACTCCTAACAACAATAGGTGACTCAACACTTTCATAACTTTCAAGGATCAAATCAGAACCATATACTACTAGAACTAGTTCATTTCCCTTAGGAGGATGAGAGACACACTATTTGTTGCAATGTGTAGCAACTAGAAAAAAATTTGAAGTGGTTTTAAGCTATGCATAGTCCACTTTAGAATGAACATTTGTATTATGAATTCTACACTAGTTATTCATCACAAGGTTAAGTAAATTCACCTTTAGCGTGGATCTATCGTGAAAGGGATTAATGTTATCTAAAGGTGGGTATGTGTAGGATCATGATGGGCCAAAAAGTGGCAATATAAATTATTCTTTACTTTGAATTTAATAAGTAATTATTATTCATTTTCTATTTGAATTACGACTAAAGTCCTAATTGATACGTTGATTGAAAAACATCTATAGCTTTCAAACGGTATCACATTTTTTGAATCCAAAACATGCATCACATTCTATGCTTCACATACTATAGGATTTAAAAAAAAAAGAACTTCGTGAAGTTTTGACCAAGTTAAGGTGGTCAGACATACGAGTTTTTATATTTTCTTAAAGTTGTAATAAAAAATTCATAATTAATTGTTTACTAGGAAAAAAATTACAAAAAAATATGCATCACATCGGAACATGAGTCCTATACTTATATATAAAATCTTATAAAAAAATATTATCATTTTATTGTTGTTAGGGTGGTCAAATAGACACCTACTTATTTTTTCCCTGAAATTTAAGTACTACTACATTGAAATTTCAAATTTTCACCAAATAGATTTTTTTTTTAAACAAACCTAGTAGTTTAGAAAATACATTCAATTTTCTATAGATTCTATTGTTACATATTTTTCAAATAATATAGATAAATTATTCAAATTTTTATGTCAAGTTGCCTAACTCTGATTTTTCTAAAAAATTTGCCACTTAAGGGCCTGTTTTTTCCATGATGATCTTGCACATACCCAGGTGTGGATACTCCTTCACTATCTGGTCATATTCTCCAAGGTCTAGGTGGTCTGGGAGTGTTGTAAGCTAGACTTTGAAATTTTTTATTGTTATTTTGAGAATAAAAGTTTTTATTTTTTAATTGCATATCCTCTATGGTTAATCTTTTGAGTTGAGCTATGATTTCTCTAATTTCTTCCTTATCATCTAGAATTTTAAAATTTTGATTTTCTTGAGTCTATGAGAAGAAATAATTTCTATTAGGATGTAGCTCTATGATAGTTGGACTAGGCTAAGAGACTAAAGATTGACTATTTCCTAGTTGAAAGAAAGTATTCTAAGGAAAATTCCCATTCTGGACCACTGAAGAAAAAGAATTAGGAGTCGTATGATTTAAAGGGACTCCATTGACACTCGAGATAAGATAATTATTCAATCCATTTCTACCATTTGTAGATGATCCACTTCCAAGATGTTTCATTTCTAAGTTTACACTTATAACTTCAACATAGGCTTCTGGTAAAGTAATGGGAGGATTTTCCTTTCTTTTCACAAACACAATAGTTAAAGGATATATTGCCATATAATAAACCATAATGGTAGAAAAATTATCCACTACATAAGGTGCTTGTAACCTAGAATAAGCCTTTTGACTCTTGTCATTAAAATCAGTTATAGGTTCACCATCAAACCTCTTGATTTGAGAAAATTGATGATATAACAAGGTGGGATCAACTTGTGTTTTACATCTAGCTAAAAATTTACTTTCCATATCTTTCCATGATCTAACTCAATTACAAGGTAGGTTGATATAGCATTGGTAAAATTCATCACTTAAGGTATACTGAAACAACCTACACACAATGTCTTCATGTTGAATCCTTGCTCTAAAACATGTATCCTTAAAGATACTGATATGTTCTTTTGCATCTTTGTGATGTTAATACTTAGGACACAGCTTGTCAAGATTATTTCAGGAGATCATTATATATGGAAAATTGGATCAGTGACTCTACCTTAAACAAATTCATCACTATGGGATGCGATAGTGGTATAACAACAGTCAAATTTTCAAATTTTCACTTACACTTCAAGACTTTTGAGGTTAAGATGACATTCAAACACTAAGCTCAACCAAAGTCACACAAGGATCACCAAAACAAGATCTAGTGACTCTACAATAATACAATTTCAAACCTAACAAAACCAAAAGAACAACAAAGATGCCCTCCTTCTATTGCCAATTCCTATTGATCATGATGTTAGTCGCAACAACAATGTAGATAAAATCCTCATAGGAAAACTACAAAGAACCTATCTTTACTTGAAAGAATGAACCAAGGAAACCAAAAAGAAAAGGAATTTCCCAAGGAAAATGTTGACTTAGCTTAATCCAAGGGCTCTGATAGTCAAGTCTTGACCATACTAGGTTTGATTTAGGGTATGATGTGATATTCTTGTTAATCTCAAGGGGTCTATGGTTATATTTAGTTCTTAAAGGAGTCATGGACATCAAATGGAAATTTTTTAATCCGATCATTAAAAAATTTCATGAAATCAATAGTTTTTCAATAATAGTTCATGAACATAAAAAAAAAAATCTAATCACTTAAGTAGATTTGGGTTTAAGTATTCAAAAATTTCATGGAAACAAAATATTTGCAATAAAATTTCTATTCATTCATCTATTTTTTTCGTACATTTTCTGAATTTAACATCTAATCTAAAATAATGCATCAAAAATACAAGTGAAAAGTAAAATTTCTCCTAGGTATTCTCCACACATGCCCAAAGATTTAATCAAATCAAAGAAAACCACTCTATAGTTCACTAGATTGCTTCACAACTAGGCATAGAATGGTGTGAGCTTTTAAAGAGAGGGGGTTTAGTTTGGACACTGAGTAGGTTCTATATGAACCCTTAAATGACGTAACATATTGTTGAAAGAAAGGAAAAAGGAATGAAAGTGTTTTCATTGATGTTAACTGCTCAGATGGTTATCTACTAGTTGTTGTTGACTATATATGTAGAGGATATTGAGAAAATTATATTAAAGGAAGATTACAGGTGTTCAACTTTTGAGGGTGTTGATCTGATACTTGTCCCTATGTTTGTGTGGATCAAATATGTTAGACAAAGCTTTTGAAGGTTGTTATATCCAAATTCTTGGCTATTGGTTCTTTCTAAAGATTGAGTTGTGCTCACTAGTTGTGAACGATGTTTTTCTATGTATTGGCTGATGTTTGGGAGAAATGTTGTTGGTCTAGATTGACTTGTGGGTTTAGAGAAAAGATGTTTTGATTGCATTGAATATATTTTTGGTTTTTGGAAGTGTTGAGATTAATCGTTCTATTTGTTTTACACTATTTTGGCCAACCATGTGTTAAGCACTATATTCGAAGTTGATGAACCATGTTGGATCTATTATGGGTCCCAGTGAAGCTTGATCTAGGTGGATACTTTTCACCAATAATTGAAATATTCCATATGCTACAAAATTTAGTGCCATGTTGAAGAGCTAAGAAAACTAAATCCAATGCAACTTGAACAAGGTCAAAAGGAGCTTATATGTCCAAGTTGTGCTTATTCAAAGTTGGGTCAAACTGGTATCGGGGGCCAATCAGGAAGGCAAAAAAAATCATCATCTTAGAATTCATCAAAATTGACATCAAAATGAAGAGCTCATTTCCATGATCCCAATGCCACTCGTTTCTTCAAAAATGGAGCTTGTATGATGAAGATATGACCAGTCAAAGTTGAGGGTTAATCATGCTAACTAGGCAAGATAATGATGACATCATCATGCTGACAAGGCAAACTATATTGTACGAATGATGACATGGATGAATCTAAACTTGAAATGTTGTAGGCGTGAATCAACACAATGTGGCATCCAATTTGCAGTCGACAGTGAATCATATGTCGACACATGCAATACGGTGGTAGGAGTCAACCAATCATTTGTTGAAAGGTGGCACTGGTCACAACTTGACACATGGCACCTCTCTTCCTAGTGATCAGTTGATCAATTTATCTATTTACTAAAATAATTTTGGAAGGGGCTCGATCCCATAACATCCTCCACAGTAGGCAAGGTTTCCACTAGCAGACCACACACTATGCGCTAATCTATCTGTGGTGTTGGTTTTCTTAAAGAAGAAAATGGCGAAATTGGGGGGCCAGTGGTTTGAACCTCTGACCTCCCACTCATCAACCAAGCCCTCTACCATTGTGCTACATGCATGGTTTTGAGATAATTTCGGGGCCTGATCCTTTTAATAAAGATCTAAAAGTCGAGAATCCCTAAAATTGAGCATCAACCCCTATTTTTTAAGTTTTTTCATAGCCTGAAGAGCTTAAATAACATTTAAAATGATATTTAAAGGATGTAATAGCCCAAAATTCTAATAGTGGAAGGGCTTAAATAATATTGTGAAGATATTTAAAGATTATTAAAAGATCATTAAGGGGTTTAGGAATTTTAAAAAATGGATTTTAAGGGGATATTAATGATTTACTAATGTAAATAGGAGATATGGAC
This sequence comes from Sequoia sempervirens, assembly GCA_007258455.2. Classification (NCBI taxonomy): domain Eukaryota; kingdom Viridiplantae; phylum Streptophyta; class Pinopsida; order Cupressales; family Cupressaceae; genus Sequoia; species Sequoia sempervirens. Next base: position 15,137 of record VDFB02380537.1, read on the forward strand.
TGATTTTGTAAATCATATGGTTATCTACCATATTGAGTAAATTTTATATATAAAAAGAGGGGAGTTTAGGAGTTTTGGTAACCAAGTGGTGAATTATGAGGGAATTCATTTGGGAAAATAAAAAACTTAGGGAAGTTAGTTTATGATAGTGAATTGTTTGTCTCTATGCATTGGGAGCTTGAATTCAAGCTTTTTGTACTTGGGAGAGAAGGAATTTTTGTAATTCATTATCAAGGAGATGTGAGGAGACTCTGTAAGAGTTGAAGCTTTGTAAACCATTTTCTAGAGCATAATCAAGGATTGGTCACACTATTGGAGAGGGACCCGTAGACATATCCATTTGGTCAACTTCATTATCAACTTGTTGTTTCTTGTCTTCTCCTCTTTTTCTGATTATAATTTTTTTTTTCATCATTGAATGTTTTTTTAAGAATTTCAATTACGGAATTATGTTTTAAAGACCTTAAGCTTAATCATTGTAAAATTTATTATTCATGTGCAACAGTCCTATATCCTAACAATAGATCAAGTGGTATTAGAGATTTTTTGTGACTAGTGTTTGCAGAGGTGAATTATAACGAGAGCCAAGAGCCAATGAGGTGAAGGCACACTTATAGAATACAATCTTCAAATCGGTAAATGAAGAAATTTTCCAAAGATGGAAGGATTAGAAGATGGAAAAAGTATTGAGCTTGATGATAAGCTTTTTCAATGAGTTTTTTTGAAATGAAGGCAATGCTGGAAGAACTCTACTAGGAAAGGAAAGAATGGAAGAAGTGCAAAAGAGGAGATTCATCGAAGCGAGAAAAGCATGAAGATCAAAAGGACAAAGGGAAAAGACCAAGAGGTGGTGATGAGCCTTCAGAAACTCCTTCTCCATATTCTCCTTCTTCTTCATCTTCTCCTTCTCCTACTAATTCAATTTCTTCTACTAATCCTTTCAAGGGTGCACATAAGCCAAAAATTAAATTTTATGTAAAATTTGATCTACCTAAGTTTTCTGGGAAATTAAATGTTGAGAACTCAGGAAAAAAATTGACAACATGGTAGAGTCAATTTAACTTGGGCAGAATTTTTTAATGCTCTTAAGAATCAATTTTATCCCCTAGGCCATATGTAATAGTTAATGATGGACTAGCAAAATTTTAGGCAAGGGAAAGTTCAAACAATCCAAGAGTACACCCATGAATTTTGGAAAAGGTCTATTGTATTGAATGTCCCATTGTACACCCAAAACACTTTGCTTAAGTAGATAGGCAGTATTCACTCTTATCTAAGACATTTCATTTTGGTTTTGAATCCTAGTAATTTGGATGAAGTATGTGTATAAGCCACACATTTAGATTCAAGAGGTTTACTTTCATTGATAATTATTATAAGAATCCATCTAAGCCTAAAGGTAAATCCAAAGATACAAAAAATGGGAAGAAAACAACTACCATTAAAAGAAGGATGATAAGATCACATGCTCTCATTATGATAGGAAAGGCCATGATGAAGATCACTGCTGACAGTTGTGTTGGTTATTTTTAAGAACCAAACTAATCTCTAGAAATACCTAGGGATTTTTCCATTTCCAATCATCAGTAATACTAAAGGGATTGGCCAACGAATGAATAGAAGATGCTAAACTTCTATTCTTACTCTTTGGGCTTTGTGAAACTCGGGAGGGTGATCCCACAATGTATACCTAAAGACCTTTCATAATTACAATCAAATACATTGTTAATAATATATATCTCTCATGATACCACTTAATAGTAACATTAAATAATTTGGCAGCTTATTATGTTAATGTTACATGAGTTGAATATGAGAGAGAAGACACTTTAAAAAAATGAATAACAACAATGTTCCTCTTGAAATTTTATGGTTAAAAGATTGAGTCGTTAATGAATAAACATTGTAAATGTAACACTAATAGCCCTCATGAGCCAGTGTCTTTATCCAAAGCATGGAGTTGATACCTTTTGACATAACTTGATAACAATTCAAATAATAACACATATAATCCCAAGAAATATTGCATTACAACATCTCTCTACGACTTTCAGGATTATCATTTCTTACAAATATCCTAGCACATAGTAATTATAAGTTATCACTCTCATATAAGCATTTACATCAATTCTTTGAATTGATAGGAAAACATGAACCTGAACATCCATCAGATAATGACAAAGACAAATGAAAGAAATCCTTGACTACTTCCAATCATAACTCATAACACACATACAAGGAGAGAGAATAACCATTAAACCGATATTAATCTATATTATAAATGCTATGGCATTATCAGTCTTACATGCATAAGTATGAACTCCAAAAGAAACTTAAAACAAAGACTCTAAAACTTGCTTCATATTTATCTTGAAAAAACAAATAGTATCAACTCAAAAAATTTCTAACTCCTGTGCTTTTGGTCCTGAATTCCTTCTTATAGAGATGGAGAAAACAAGCCTTAGACCAGATAGAACACATGTCATGATCCCATAGGACCACTTGCAACAATATTCCCTTCCTAGTTACACTTGAGTCTTCAAGTGAAGCAAATAAACATGAGGCAGAATTATCCTCAACTCTTTGTGGAAAATAGTTCCCACCTTAAAAGACATCATTAGTTTGTTACAATAGTTACAAGATATTCTCCATGTGCTCAAAATGCCAACTGTAAGAAAATCAAAATAACAAAACTTACAAAGCAAGACACATAAAGCAAAAAAAATTCAAAATGTGTTAATCCACATTAGCACCACATGCTAATCACTTTGAGTCTTAAGGAGAGAATAATATTTTACCATGTTACATCAAAAGCCTAATCTATATTGTTTCCAGGCTATGTATTATTCTCCTCCTATCCATTATTCTTCTTATTCATTTTGTATATCTCTCTAACCAAATATTGTATTCTTCTTCATTGGGCCATTTAACATTCAATAAATCTTGCACCTTAGTAGTATACTGGGAGTACCTGGCATCAATTAAAATCCTAGCTTCCTTAACAAATATATCCATCTTTGTTTCAATCTCCACCATCATATCAATATTTGAATTGAACAAGATATAACCAGTGACAAAAAAATGCATCATAGCCGCTTCAAGAAACCCTCCCAAATATTCCTTCCAAGTGTCAAAAAGATGCAATTCACCTTTTGAATTCAATATTTGAGGCATACCACAATCCTCCATTTCCTTTAAAATTTTCAACTTACTTTGGAGTTGCATTCCCAACTTTCCATGGAAAGTAGTTACCTCGTTTATTGAGTCAATAGTCTTCAAGATGTCAGGAATATTTGTGGGTGACTCAAGATCCTCCTTTATTTTTGCATCATTTCTTTCAAAGCACTTACCCTAGTAATCCAATTATTCCACTCATTCCTACAGGCCTCCTATACTTGTAGATATTTTATATTTGCTTCATGAATGTTTTCAACACGACCCATACATCATGAGCCCTGTGGACCAACTTGGTCACCCTATGCTTAAGCACATCTCTAAAAATTTCATTGGCCACCCTAACTATCTCTAATTTGGCCTGCTTGACATTTTCCTCTTCAACAATTAACTTTTCTCTCAAATCATCAATTATGAGGGCCAAAGTTTCCCTATCTTGTGTAGACATATCAAATGAAGAAGAGGAAGAAGGCTAAGTCACTATATGTTGGGTAGCTTGAATGGTAGCTCTCATTTGACTCAATTCATTCAAAGATTTATTATATTCCTTGACCAAAGATTCGTATTTCTTTTGAGAAATATGTGCAGTGTCCACACTAAGCATTGTAACATGTGTAGTTAACTCAGCTGCCTGGATTGGAGTTATGTCAGTAGCTCTTTTGACCACTAGTGAACCAATGACTTCTTCAATAGGCCTAGCAACCTCATGTTTTCTAGTATTAGGTGTCATAGACCAAATTGCAAGGGTATGCAACTTTGGACTATATCTAGAACCAAATACTTTATTCTCAAAATGATCTCTAGATATCAAAGCTTGAGGATCTCTTCTAATTGCATCATATACTATGGCACCTGTGATAGTACATCCTGTTAATGCCATGATTACACTATCTTTAACAATTCTTCGAGCTTCAGTGAGAGTAATAGCTGCAATTTCAGCCTTAATCTTCTCTTCCTCTACTTTCTCAGCTTCCTCTTGATGAGAAGGTTTAGCACTGACTCGAACTACTTCTAGTCTCTCTTTTATTTCCTTACTCCACTATTGAATCATAAACTCCTAAAACTCTTTAGTCTACACAAATTTATCATCAGCGAAAACTCATCACACTCTCTAATTTTGGGATCATCATCATTTTCTCTGTCAACTGCCATTGGACAATCCTTTTACGAGGAACATCTGAACTATGGGGAAGCAGAAATTTCTGCTCAAATTCCTCATTTCCTAGCACATATTTTGCCACTTGTTCTTCCCTAACCTCCTAAACATCTTCAAGTCGTTTTGAGATATCCATAGCTTGTTGTTGTCGTTCTTGCTTTAAGAGGACCTGGGCTCTATCTATAGCCTCCTTTACTTTTACTTTAAACTCACTGGACTGATAGTCCCTTATCATAGTAAAGGTCCTCTCCAAGGGGTTTGCAATTTCATTGTATGGACTGATGTAGAAGCCATTATTTTTAATAATCTTCTCCTCAAGGTTTTTCATAGTTGTCCATTCCTTTTTCCTAACCATAACAACCTCATCACTTGTCAGATTCCTTAGTACATCATCTTTATAGAAAAATTCATGATGTATGATGTATAAATTATTTTGTCTTCTTTTTCCTACCACAAATCCTTTTGGATCAAAAACACTAACCTCATCAATAGGAATTCTGAGATTATTCACCATAATGCCCAATTTTTCATACCCTTCAAGGGCAATGACCTTAAAATAAGCAAAAGAACATTGGGGATATACCACACAACCCTTTATGTCCTTTCTAAACATTTCATAATCCATAACCTCAATTTTCCACATGAGCTCCATGAAAGCTAATTTTTCTAAGACATACAAGGGTAAACAATGGGGTGTCACTTTAGCTCCATAAACCCTGATCAAAGTATATTCTGAATGCAGAAACTGGTCAACACAATTATGTGTTGCTGCAAAGTGTGGTATATCCTTTGGGCGCATAACACTCTTGATTTCTGGAGAAATTTTGAATCTAGGTGCCACACTCAATGACTCTAAGATACCATTTCTTACAACATTGGAAAACAAGATGTAGTTGGAATTGGAGCAATCTTTATCCCAAATGTATGTCCACATTTGCACAGGGATGGCCTCATTTCCACTATTTATAATCCTCAAATTTAGTTTCCTTTTACACTCATAATCTCCTTCCCACAAGAGCATGTGCATTAGTAAAGAATAATGAGGGAAATATAGAGGGAGAAATTCCTTTTTCAAATTGAGAAAATCCTCATACATTTGTTTGGAAACAGAATTAGCATAATCAAAACCAATGTTTCAATTATATTCTTGTAAATCTGCCACCATCACCAACAAATCAGGGGCTATTCTAACCTTAAAATCCTGAGCTAGCACTTGGTTCAAACAATAATAAGTTTTTTTGAAATAATCTTCAAATTCTTCACACTCAAAAGGCTCAACATCTTGAACAATGAATTTTTTCCTACTTCTATGTCACAAAAGTATTGCTTCTCTGTATGTAAATTTTCTCCCTTCGTATTCAACATACAAGTCAGCATGCCTAAACTTTGCAG